>CM060970.1:94071258-94221258 GCA_030765045.1 Tenodera sinensis | reverse complement strand
AACTTTCATGCAGTTCCAAACCAACTGTCCCTAAACGAGAAATTGCTATGGTAATGCTTCCATAATTTGACTTGATGTACGCCATTAGTAGTAGCTCGGCTTGGCTTAGATAGAGCTAATCTTCAGTGGTGATCAAAGCGTCTGAACGTGTTTTGCCGCTAGGAACAGAATTGCGTCGTTTCTGCATAAGTAGTAGAAATGAGTTGATTACTTATAGAAACCAACCGTGTAGATTTGTAATAATGCCGGGAATTATATGCATATAGATCAGAAGTGCCAAAAAGTCACACCGCAGGTCATTGTCCTCTTACCCCCCCTCCACCAGCTTTGGCTTAGTGTCATGGAATGTAGGGTAAAGATGCCTGCCATTGGCTGCACCCGTTTGAGCTTCACAACATTAGAAAATCAGTGCCCGTCAAAAATGTCCGGGTTCAAATTCCAATCGGAATCCTCCCAGCATTCTTCCTCGTCCTCATATATATTACATTACCAGCGAAGAGTAATTAGAAAGGGGGAAAATCAGCTGCTCTTTTTCCCCTCAATGGCACCACTGATATAAATACTTATCTACTGCGCAAGTTATATATAAAATTAATTATTACATTACTCTTCATCGGTTGGCAACTTCTCAGCTACGATTTATGAAATATTAATTAAAATAATCTATCACAAGAAAGCATGTCATAGTAGATGAGCAACTACCCCAGTATTCACCCACTGATCAGGGAAACGACGAAAATCCCAAGCTAGGCTGGAATCGAACCCAGGACCTCCCGAATATGACCGTCACATGTTACCGTGGTGCCACCTCGTTCAGTTTATTGTTATTAAGGCAATACATCTGTAACATTTATAAATTCACATTATGTAAGATATTGTGACTTTTTGTGGGTGTAAAGTAAAGAAGACAGATGTAGTCGGGATAAAGATACACTTTTATTTCCGTAAACAGTAACTTTTTACACTCGTTGCAACAGCAAGAAAGTATTTTTCGATTCACTCACAGCACGGCTCCGAATTCGTAACACAAGACTGTCCTTTCTCCGTCGGCACGACTCCTCAACGCTTCGCATACGTCTCTTCTTTCCGTCGGCACGACTACTCAACGCTTCACGTACGTCTGTCCACTGTCTGTCGCACTTTACCGCTATTTATATCTCCCAGGCACTATTCTGGAAAGTTCAGTTATTGCGGTGAAACACAAAGCAGAAGATTCCAGAAACCTCTATCCTTTTCTCTCTTTCGGCAAGCGCCCCAACAATGCGGCCATTCTCTGTCTCTTTCCTTCGGCTCCTTTGCGGTAGTGCCGACAATAATGCGATGGGTGACAATATGCTTGTTTTAATTTTTTTTATTTAAGACAGAAATTTCACGGTAAAAGTTTCAAAATGTTAGTTTTCACGGTTAATTAAATATTAATTGTTTACTATGTAAGCTTATTGTTCCATTTAAAAAGCTCCAGATGATAAAATTTTAAAATTACATTGGAAATCTAGACTTTGGAGTAAATAAGTTAAGAAAGACTATCATACCAGACCTTTTTAAATATAAATTCTTAATTATTGTAAACAAATTATTTCTTAAAGTGTCTCGGGTTACCACTCATGTAACATCTATAATACTGTTCAACTTTCAGCCATTTCAAACTCCATGGCCATCATCAGGAAATGAATAATTAATAAATAATTATTATAAATAATTAATAACAAGTATAATAAAATATATAAAATTGACTAACAAATTCATAAATTCCTTATTTATTATTTATTTTCTGATTAATTACTCATTTCCTGATGATGGCCGGAATAAAAAATAAATGAGCATAGAAGTTATACCATGCAGAGAATTTTGAACCTCTGTGAAAATACAACCTCTAGGTTTTTCGCCATCACATCACTATATGTATAAGGAGAGCATTGTCCTGGCGAAAAATGACCCTCTTCTTTGCCAAGTCCTGCCTTTACTTACGTATTTTATTCTTCGATTTGTCCATAAGCCGCATGATCCAGTGAATCTTCGTTTTCGTTCACTCGCCCTAGTCAGTGAGCTACCATAGTAATATGCCAGCACGACATTAAATTACCCAACTTATTCTCATTTTCTCCGGCAAACCACAAGAAGATCTCAAACTCAGTGGTTCAAATTGCGGTTGGAGTTTTTAGTTCTATCTCTCACAGGTGTTTGCATGAAAGTTGGCTAGTTTTGAAAGCAACAGTGAACTGGAAATGCTGCTGCTGCCGCCTGTGGGTCATTCCCGGAACTTTACAATTACTCTCATAGTGTAAGGAATGCTTGTGAAATGCTAGTCGTGTATTTCCCATTAGATTCTTTTTTTCTTTTCCGGTGATTTCGCTTTGTATTTGCTTTCCCCAGTTAATTTACAAGCACGGCGTGAGTGATTTCGAAAGTGATTAATTAAATCGTGTGTACAAACACTTAGAGAAGGATGAAAGGGATAAATGTTTTGCTAAGTTCTCCCGATATCTGTGCATTCTCTTTGACTTGATGGTAAGGTCGAATCAATACATAGACGTTCATCTGGTTTAATTAAATTGCTTATTATACCCGGTTTCAATATCATAACTTGGTGCTAATGGTAATTCGAGGGCAAACAAACGAGAGTAAGAGCCGATAATGCAACTTGCTGTTATTCCACCACAGTAGTTTAATCAGCTAGTACATCTGGTCCCCCTCGATGTGACAAAACAGTCGCGTAAAACCAAATTGTCACTGTGAATGTGGGAAACTTCGATGTGCATATCCTCAAGGGGAAAACTGCTTTCCTACCCTCTACCTTTGTACTCACTTCTCCACTATTTTGCATCCCTAAGCATTTGTTTATCCTCTCATTGCAAATATTCTCTGAGTTAAGGCAATACTTTTGCGAAATTCTTTAAAACTTTATCACAATGTTAAAACGACAAATGCCACACAACAAATCTTGTGTTTTACTTCCCTATGACTTTCTCTACCCTCTTACCATTGATTAGTGTATTATATAAATAGCTTGTTTTTCTGTATCACTAATGCTCATACCTGACTCTTATGTGCTCATGACTTCACTTTTTCTATTTACGTGGCTAACGAGAAAGACAGGCTACGGCGCGCATCGAAGCTAAATAGTAATGGTAGTCTGAATTGAATACCATCATGATAAAACTGTATCTTTTGTATGAATTCAACGAGAAATTTTTTGGTTATTTAGAATATGGATATATTAAGCGTAGACTGGAGTAGCAGAATTACGTTACTGCAGTTCGCGCCGTAGCCTATCTTTCTCGTTAGCCATGATCTCTTTACTCCCCTCCTTCGTTTTGAACTCGGAGCACTTCACCTTCACTTATTCAGGTAACCAAGCATTAAAGAGGTCTATTTTTGAGTCCCATGAATACGTCATAGCTCGGTGAAACGTAACTAAGCGAGCGACGAAAAAACCTTTTCCGGGCGAAGGCCTCGCGCCCGACCGCTGCGTCCTCCAACTCTGCTCTGTTTAGGACCATCTCCTAGTTTCTTGTCATCTTACGGGGCCTAGCAAGGCATGAGATATAATCAGTAACCAATGACAGTTGTAATACGGGGCAAGAGGTGTGGCTCTGTAATGAGGACAAGGAAAGGTGGGGGAAGGGGAATGGTAGATAAACATGGCCTCGTAGAAAAGCTGTGTTTTAATTTTCTTTAAATTTATCTCAAATTCTTAATGTCTACTATGGAAATGTTTGCAACTGTTACTTGAAGTGATCAGCATTTATGGGATTAAAGTCTTCTTTGTGTTAAGAAAAGCTTTTACTTTATCCTTTATCACAAAATGTGTAAAGCTTTACAGTAAACATAATGCAATATTATATTGAAAAATATAAAGACGTTTAGTTCTTCTACACTTCTCCCTATATTTATACTGGAACTAAATTGTGTACCCAAATAGCTTTATACATGTATTGTCTATTGTTTTATATTATAATACAGCTTTTGCTTTCGATGAGAGGTTCTGTTCTGATACGTATGCAATAAACCAGCTTTCTTGGATGGCATTAAAATTTAATTGCATTTCTGTGAATTGGCAAAGTTTCTAAAATTTGCCATAGACCAATAATCTGGTCACGTGTAGCTTCTGATGTATACGGCATTGTGTGAAACAGGCCACAGTTGCAGTAACGATTTTGTGAGCCATCAGAAATAATACTTCCATTTCATGGTGACGTATCAATTCTTATAACTGTCCAGCCAGTAACTGCCATTGAAGAGGGGTAAATTACTAAATTCCCTTTATGTATATGCGGTCTTCGCAACCAGGGGCCACTACTTCTCAGTCAAGTAGCTCCTCAATTATTGGTCTTCAGAGACCCAAGGAGGCTGAGTGTATCTCGAACCAGGTCTCCCAGAGAGAGTAAACACCCACACCGGTACCGGGAATCGAAAACGGGTCTCCCACTTGATAAACAGCAACTCTACCATCGCACTAAGCAGAGGATCTCGGCAAAAGTAGGTGGAGGTAAATAGGCTCTCCCCTATTTCGCATAAGGCCAGATGCATCGCCTTTATTTTAACAGAGATGAAACTTCGTAAGCCTAGTTGGATTGCACATTTCGTTATGGATATAAAGGGAATAACTGCGCCACCTGTCACTATTCACCACCCGGTTGATTCTCACGCATTCATACTTCAATAGCTGATTTGCTGGCTCAGGTAAGCTGGAGTAACCAGCCTAACATTCCAACTCAGATACACATCAAAATAAGCAATAAATTTATTGGAAAAGCAACCACAATTAGGCGTATTCAATTTTCCTTTCTTATTTCTTTCTCTATGAAAGTTTTAAGTTGTAGTTCCCACAAAGAATGAATACTAATGTACCAAATAGAAATAAGGACCTTTGCTGATTCCTCCACTTCTTATTAGTTTTGTGAAAATTATTTCTAACACACCTGCTCTGATTAATCCCTCACAACAATCTGTCCCGCGCTCTCGGGGAAAATAAACACATATAGCTTGTATGTGCCCTGGCATAGTGGTCGGCTGGTGCTTCAGTTGTTAAGAAGCTGATCTGCTACTCCAAAGGTCGCGGGTTTAAATCCGGTCGAGACCGATAGTTTTTTAGTTATATAAAAGCGACAGTAGATTTACGGGCATATGAAAGAAAACATGAGGGACCAAATTCCGGTAAACTGGCGGCACTGATATGTGTGTGACATTTAACAGTGTCATTAACTGACAAAATATTTGTTTTCACGCGTTTTGGAGCTTCTAATTAACCTGAAAATACCGGGTGGAAGGGAAGTCATTGCATTAATTTAAACCAGTGATAAATCTCGATATTTGGAACACATTTTATATTTTAGGTTTTTGTCTCTCACCATTTTCTACGGAGACATTTTAGTTTTCTCGAAAACAAGTTGACAGCACTGCAGATTGTGTGGGTGTCACTTTCCCTAGCTCAGTACATAAACAAACACAGTAACTGTGCTTCTTGAGAACACAAAAAAATTCCCTGCCTTGTCCTTCTGTGTTTACTGCGCGATAGTAGGCCAATCACAAGCGTTAGCTTCCAAAACATTAAAGCTGTTTACATCCACAAACCAGGTCAATTCCCTGACCAAACTCAATACAACGTTGTCGACTTACTGCAGTGTGAAAAGGCTGCTTGGAGTATTCCTTCAGGTCTTTTAAGTGATTAATTATTTCGAAATCCTGTGTAATGTCCCATAACTACTACCGAAGTTATGTCAGAAATAAGTTACTCTATGCATTTTACAAGTAACAAACTAATATTTTCGTACATGGCCGACTTTTCTGACCCATGGGTGTTTTCGGGGGTTTCTTCGGGTCACCAGGCAAATGCTGGAAAGAGTAGAATTCTCTATAGAACTCTCGTTCCCACGATTGAACGGCGGGTCTACTGGATTCGGAGGCCCCCGCTGGGAGGGGAGACGGTTTCCGAGTCCCGCACCTCTTTGGGAGCGCGAGCCCCAAGGGATGGGAGAGGAACCGGTCCAGGCCAGCCTCCGCCGGGGGGCTCCTAATTGGGAAAATATAGGAACCCTGCCGCCTGCTCTGTCGTAGCAAGGTTCCGCCCGCCCTTAGGATCCATTCGCCTCATCCATCCTCCCGGGGACATAGGCACAAAAGATCCTCTTTCGGTAGAGGTGCCAACTCCCCTTCCACAAGTTGCCATAGAGTCATTGCCCATCCTCCTTAGCGTCTGAATGTGTGAATGTGTGTAAGTTAATGTAATAATCTTAAGTAATATCAACCCAAAGATTGAAACTACTGTAAAAGAGTGAACATCATTGCTGTTGAGCAATTGTTCCAAGTGGTTAAAATCCGCCGACATGACCTTCGATGTAGGTAGCATATAAATGGAACATTAAAAGATAGTAATTTCTGCTGGTATAACCTTAAAACCCTGCATATAATGGACCATGTTGAAGTGGGTTTTATAAAGGATTATAGCATTGTTGATTAACCCCATGTTGCGGTGACATTTGAAGCGGGTTTTATAAATTATTTTATAAAAAGTATTAATGTTTTACTTCATTTTATGTGACATTGGCCCTCGCTGTGTCGCAATTTATGGCAGATTTGATGTTTGAATGCATTGGTCTTGCTACAGTCGTAAAGCTGCAAGACTCCTTATTTGATCTTCAAAGGATTGCGGTAACGAATAAATGTGAACTTTATTAATAATTCGTATATTTGAATTATATTGTAATGAGCTTTATTTTCTCGTAACATTGTTCACAAGTTAGATGATAATTTAACTAGATGATTATGCTTAATACTTTGGATAAAGTCGTTCAATCTTGAAAAATCGTTGGTGTTTAGGTGACATGTGGAGAAGGATTTCTCAATGCCTGTGTTTTGCCTGTGATTATCAGGGTTTAGAAAAGAAGATGCCTCAATGTCCTGGTTGGTAGGGAAGTTTTAATCAGTTCTAAACATCTCACGAGTAAGTTTAACTCAACCGATAAGTTGTAATTTACTTCTGATGTCAGGCAGTAACGAGAAGTGTGAGCGAAATAAATATTCATACAAAACTAAACACGCGTGTTCTATCAGCATTAACTTTTCCTATCGATGGTCTCTTTCGGATGACATTTTAAGCAATAATTAAATAGGATTTATATCCGTGTCATTTTACACGCTCTTGTGTGTAATGGGTATCTACACGAGCACTTAATCAAGCGCAACCAAATGAAGATTTATTTTTAGTCATAAAAGGTACCTGCCATTGTTCCGCACGTATTCATTGGGAACCAAAACAAGGCAAGCGGATTTTCGGTACTAGTACGGTTTGTTCTCTGTCCATTGTTTTACCACCCTTGTCCCTGTTGCCAATGACAACGTAATGAATAATACTGCTATTTAAAAAGGATTAGTCAGCTTTTGTATGTATTAATGATTGTTGTTTCCGTGCAGTAAGTTCCGGTGAAAATTAAACAATTGCTGCTTTTATGCACGAAACAGAAAGTTGAGTTTACCTATCCAATTGTTAAATACTGCTTAAATGGACAGAAATTTTGCCAGTGGTTCATATGCTGAAAGTATTTTTTTTTTATTTTGAATGCCCCGCCACAAGGTAAACAAAATCTGATGTGTTGCACTCACATAACTTTCTCTACTCTTCTACTAAATATTCTTAAAAACCCTTATTCCTGTATATTCTTCATGTTATTTGAGATAAGCATTTGTAGAAATTATCTTACTGCTAACTGTACATGCAAGGGGAAAATAGGAATACATAAGGCTTTGAGTGATAGTGAACTCTTTTAAAGCTGGTCGCTATATGAAGGCTTTGAAATTTCGTTCTCTTTGCAAGTCGATTTGAAAAAAGTTTAAATATTGCAAAACTCATACAAATATCAAGTAATATCTCCGAAATAGATCACACCACAGGTAATGCATTTGGACATAACTTGTGTTTTAACGAGATTTACATTTTTTTTTTTTTTTTTTTTTTTTTTTGAGTGAGATTTAGTATATCCCTTACGGTTTACCAGTTTTCAAGAATCAGCAAAAGTGAACAGGGCCAGGTATAGTGTAGCCAGAAAATTCAAAATATACGTTTAATTTGCTGTAAAAGTACCTTAAATATATACAATTTTAATCAAACGTTTGAAAACTTTTCCATATAAAGGGTAATATAGGGTGAAGGAATTTGATTCAAAATCTTCGTGTTGCATCCCTGAAAGATTAACATATATACTAACATATATACTAAGATTAACTTATATGCTAGCTTTGGATTTTAATCCAATTTTCGTTTGTGAGTTATGCTGTTCACGGGCACACACACACACACACACACACACACACACACACACACACACACACACACACACACACACACACACACACACACACACATACACACAGAGAGATAGAGAGAGACAGACCTTTTTCTAAAACTAACATATTTGGATTCAGGGACCTTAAAACATATAGTAATACATTTCGGGTGAAATCTTGACATCGACTATTTGGGTCGAAAACAATACTTCCTCTGAAATAAACGAAGGCTTTCACGGTCGGAGTCATAATTAGAAGAATATGGTTCCGGGCTGAGAGTAGTAGCGACCGAGAGACCTAGGAGAGTTGTACCTCGCCACTGATGATGCTTGCCGTAGCTGCAAGCGAAACGTCTGGGAGAGTGAAGGAGCCTTTCAGCCCAGAAGCATATTCTTCTAATAATACTTCCTCTACTTACTAGTAATAATCAGCCTTTTTGCTCATTTTTTATTGGTATGAATAATTAATATATACATAATGATAATGGTATACCGTAAGGTCAGAAATCCCTATTGTTTTCTAAAAAACAAAGGGTCTTTGTCTTTGAACAGCGTAAAACGAACATAAATGATAAATAGCAAACTTCATACGTCCTGCATCGTATAAATGTGCAACGTGAAGATTTTTACAGGTAATATCATAAAATGTGTGATCTAAGCAATAAATTCACGTGCGGAGCCTGAGAAAAATGTTAAAATACCAAAAAGTCAGCTAAACCATTCGTTTCGATTAGCGTAGTTTGAGTTACGCAGCACTACCAACTGAGGAAACAAAACCCACGAACTATATATATATATATATATATATATATATATATATATATTTCGATCTTCTCTTGTTGTTATAATAGAAAACAGTTGATAATCTCAAATATATCTCCCATTCTTTTTAACATTAACAAAAAAGCTTTCTTCTGGAAAAATGCATTAATTATCCAACAAGTAATTGTTAAGAAAACGGTTGTAAAACTGAAATGGAGTGCTATTTTGTTTGTTAATCGATTGTGATGTGTAATAACTGTTTTTCAGCGATTTGTGGGACACAGTGACTTTGCTTAAACAAAAGAATGAGATTGTGATAATTAGTACAGAACAAGAGAATGATCAGGTGATAACTCGCATGAGAAAATTTAACGCTTCTAATGTATGAAATTATCAGTAGTAATATCATCGGAGAATTTGGGAAGCGTAAGAAAAATTGTCCCAAACATGAAAACCTCCAGTGGTATTTGTTTAGAGTGCTCCGCGAGATAATTACGTTTTATAACTTAAAATAACATTCATACATTTTGATTTATATTTATTTTCACAGTTGGCACTACAACTAATCCAATGGGCTGTGAGAATAATAACAACAATAATAACTTTAGCATTTAATCTAGTTTCAAGCGTACGTGAGTTTGTAACCTCTTTCGCTGCAAAACATCTGCAAGTTATTGCATACACATGACCTGCTCTTTTCCATGTTTTTTGGCTTTGCTCCTTCAATTAAAATATCAATATGCTCACTCGAGTATTCTCCAAAGCTTTGGTCTGGCATTTTTTAATTGACCGTCTAATATTTATATTAAATAATCTCACAAATGGATATAACAAACTTCATTAAAACACCACACGTTTGAGATATTTACACACTTAATTAAATCCATCTACTGAATTTTATACGGATAGTGTGTGAAAATTTTATTTGTAACGAATTTTGTATGCATTTTGCTAAGTACTAAAACATACAGATAGACTAAAGCGTATTACCCAATAAATCTAGATATCTTCAAAACACACATTATTTCAAACGACTTATTTGGCATCAGTCGTTTCCGACATATTCGACGTTATTGGTTTACATTCTAATACATAACATTTTCAAGTCGTCAGCTCCTTAATGAGATAGTGGCTGCACATTCAAGCGAGAGGCTCGGGTTCGGTAGGGATTTTCTCCCGCTGGGAGACCTGAGCCGGGGTGCACTCAGTCTCGTTAGGTCCCTGAGGGGGCAATTGAGGAGCTACTTGATTGAGGAGTAGCTACTGTATTTGCGAAGATCGCTTATGCCGGCCGGAGAGATTTTTTCCAAATTTCACAGCTGTATTACTTTAAAACACTACTTTACCAGCAAAAAAAAATCATGCATTAATTAAAATAGTAAATATACTATGTGAAAAATAAAAATTTAATGTGTTGCACTCACATGACTTTCTCTACTATTGCACTATTCTTACAAACTCTTATTCCTGTATATTCTTCGTGTTGAGATAAACACTTGTACAAATTATCTTATTGCTTATTTCCTTGTAACTGCAAGGAGAATATGGGAATACAGTAGGCTTTAAGCGATAGTCAAATCTTTTAAAGTTTTCAAATTCCGTTCTCTTTGCATGGTTAAGATATAAAAAAACGATAACGATCTTCCATTTGACGGAAGTTTAAGTACTCCAAAACTCACAGAAATAATAAGGAATATCTCCGAAATGGTTCACGCCACAACAGAATTTATTTCTACATAAATTGTGTGTTTTAGCAACATATACCTTGTTGTATAGTAAGTTTGGTCTATCTCTTGTGGTTTACCAGATACGTAAAAGTCGTCAAGAGTAAACAGGACTATGTGAGCTATAGCCAGAAAATTCAAAGTATATATTTCATTTGCCATAAAAATATCTTAAGCATGTGGCATTTTAATGAAAATTATTAGACATTCTCGAGAAAACCAATTTTTAGAAAATTTTTCCAAGGGTAGTTTAGGATGGAGTTATTTTCTTTAAAATCTTCATATTGCGTCCTTAAAAGATAGTAAACTTAAATACCAAATTTGGTTTTCAGCTTTTCGCTTTTCGGTTACGCTATTCACAAACACACACAGAGCTTTTTCTAAAAATTGTTGTTTTATTATTCAGGGGTCCTCAAAACATATTTCCGGTGAAGTCTCGAAATCGAATTTTTGTGTTTAATACAGTACTTCCTCTACTTACTATACGTAGTAGAGAAAGCAGAAATGGAAAGCAGCTGTTTCTAGAGTTGTATTGTGCAGCTCCAAGATTGATGTACCTTTTTCAAGGAAACTCATAAAGCTATCTGATTGCAACGTAGACAGCGCTGCAGCGATTCTGATTCTGGGAGTTTTCTCGTAATGAAAAGAAAGAAAGCAAATGAATGCGATGAGACGAAACCAGTGAAATGAAGGGTAAAATGAAACAACTGCACGTGCATTGGTTTAGAAACTAGATCCACTGCCGTGTACGGAGAACATAGATGCCATTCTTTAAACTAGAGGTAATACGACTGCTTGTATTGAAAGCATTTGTGTGAATGCGTTATTTTTGGAATGAATTCCACCTTACTCGAGAAATAATACCATAAATTTGCTAGTGATAGATAAGCATAGGAAACGTTTCCAGAATGAAGAGAATTTTACCGAGGCATTAAAATTGTGTTACTCGTGTAAATATGTTAGGGAAAGGAAAGATAATAGCCAAAGTTACTGCCATAAACCTGTATGTTAAATTTAACAAATACAATTCAAGCTTTAATTTGCATCCTCTGAAAACCTCACATATGCATATTATACATTTCACTAATCCTTGTCCTCATCAAGTTTTCCCATAAGATTTTAACCCCTTCAAAGGCTTGTCCTACACTAGGTAAGAGGTTTGTATGACAAAATTAATGCACTCTATCTCATTCTCTATGGCAGGGATGTTAGCCGGGGCGCATATACGCTAGATAGCGCGCATGCACTCGGAGCCTGTAGTTGCAGCTAAGCAGTGAGTCTGGCTTTTAAGAAGGAGTGTACAAAAGACAACTGACAGTAACCATGAACGCAACAAAACATTCTAAAGCTGAATGTGATAACATTGCAACTTGAGATTTACTGCGCTACAATATTGTTTCTATCACAACCAGATTAATCAGTAACTTAGTGTTTTAATAATAAATATAGGTATATTCCGACTTGATAACTTGCCGGTGAAGTTAACGCATGCAAATGATATTTTGTTGTGTTATGGAGAAAGCTGAGAATTTTTGTTCCGTTATAGCATAATCATTAGTTTAAACATATCAAGCATATGCATACACAATGTTAAGTCATGTCCACCGCTGGTCCTTATTTACTCCTATGTAAGCATCAGAATACTGGAGTCCCAGTAGCCTGCGAAGACACACAGCCAAGCGGCATGATGCATTGTATCGACACTACTGCCCATAGACTGCAGTGTCAATCTTGTCCACCCTTGCTCTTTGATCACTCCTGTTCAGTTTAGCACGCCGGCACGCGAAAGCACGTAACGCAGATCTATACTCTATAACCTTGACACCACTGCCCTATTGGTTATGGATAATTAGCAAAAGGAGTAGCGTCGTGGCCTAAAGCAAACAATGAAATGGTTATAGAGCGATAGCCGTTCTGTGTGCGTCATTTCTACTCTAGAAGTCTTCTTATTTTGGATACAATTTTCACTTCGCAAACCTCGGTACTAGGAACAGAAACTAGTGATATTTTAGGCAACTGCAGATGGATATAGTACAAAATAAACTCTAAAGTCACCTCTATGAAAGCAAACTCCATAGCAAGGTACATTTGTCCTAAGCAAATGGCCACCAGATTCCCATCTGTGGAATACATGAATATTAACCATTTAGCATTGTTCTACAAAACGTATTTCTTGCACTGCGTCTCAGAGGCGTCTTTGTTGGCAGTCGTTGCCTGCAGGTAGAGGACATTAATAATTCACTCTGTATCGTGTGGTACAGCTGAGGTCGTCCAGTTCATCCCCCTAACAGCCCGGACTATAAATAGCATATACCTACTACTGTTTTCCTGCAAGCTCCACTATGCCAGAGATAACACATTCAGTTTCATCTCATTAGTGGATAGTAGGTCGTTTAAATAGAGGACTGTAAAGCTTATATTAACCCTTTAACAAGCAAATTTGTACACTTGCATAGGCTACTCTAGGGATTCAGCAAATAAAACCATACCAAAGGGCAATTAAAATAATTTACCTACTTCTGATAGTGATAATGACAGCTTTTATAAAATTCCACAGTTGTTCACAAGAGTCCTCCAATGTGTGGCGTAGAGTTAAAACTTCTCTTTTTGTCTCTTAATACTCTGGATCACTAATCTGAATTATTAGCTTTTCTACTGCAGAAAGCGAATTTAGTAAGATGCAAGGGTCTCGTGATTATTCACCGAGGTCTTCGCTGCTTCCCCTCTTTCCCTTTCTTTAACCCTCTCCAATGACAGTAGTATCCATGCTACTGACTGAACATAGTTATAACTAATGACATAAAAGGGAAGTATTGATTATTTCTGATGGCTCGCTAAACACCGCCCCCCCCCCACACACACACACAAACACACACATAGGCCTTTTTCTAATTGCTCCTTATATACAGGGAATATCAAATATACTTATATTCTGTGTGAAATCTTGATATCGAATTTTTGGGTGGAATGCAATACGTACTGGAAGAAGTGTAAACGTAGATCCTTAAAACGCCCAATTTATTATAATAGAACTCTTGTGCCATAATACATTTCCAAGATGTTGAAAATATTAACGAGAATGACTAAATTTGTTCAATACTTTGTCATTCTTTCGAATTCCTTCATTACTCAATTATTTCTTGCGAATGCATGGAAAAAGTATGCAACTTTAAAGATTGTGTATTACGTCCAGTTCTTAAATATATTTGACTATATCTATTTACTTTGTATATATATAGAAATTAAGTTGGAAATTTCCTTTCTCTCCACCCACTGAATATTCTAGAATTCTCTGAAATATTCCAGTGGCGAATCAGATCTCGCGAGTCAGATGGTGAGTTAATGAGTGAATTTCTGGTATAACACTAATTTCTGGCTATTCAGTTTGTCCTCCAAGTCAACTTGCGACGTTAGTTGAGATGTACAGTACGTGCAGTACTGCGAGAGATTAGAGTGGTCTTGTGCTCGATTTTCTAGTAAGTGAACTATCTGAAGAAGAGGGTGCGTCGTGCATATTTTATTACACTCTACTGCTACTACGTGAAGAAAGTGAAGTGCCAAGTAAACTTGAACGAAATCACATTAATGGAGAATATGATAAAGTGACAATAAAAACTGGAATGTCCAGTTTTCAAACGTTTATCTTGATTAACGTGAGGCAGGTAAACGTATAAGCCTTTTTTTCACTTTCTCTGCTACGTATAGTGAATACGGGAAGTACTGTATTCGCCCAAAAATTTGATGTCGACATTTCACCAAAAACATATTATGGTTTGAGGCCTCCTGAAACAGACACAAAAAAAAAAAAAAAAAAAAAAAAAAAAAAAAAAAAAAAAAAAAAAAAAAAAAAAGGTCCTTGTGTGTGTCTCTGTGTGAGTCTTTGTGTCTGTCTGTAAACCCAAGGATGCGATATGAAGATTTGAAGACAATTACTCGACCCCAAACTACCCTTTACATGGAAAACTTTTTGAAAGTTTTGATTTTCTCAAAAATGGCTCTAACGATTTTGATTAAAGTGCCGTATGTTTAAGACGTTTTTATAGTAAATGAAATACATGTTTTGAATTTTCTTGCTATAGCCCATGTGCTCCTGTTTACCCTTGATGACTTTTGCATAACTGGTAAACCGTAAGAGAGACCAAATATTATTATACAAACAATGCAGATCTCGTTAAAACACACGATTATGGCCAGATCAATTTTTTAGAATCAATCATTTCAGAGATATCCTCGTTATTTGTGCGTGTTATGCAACACTTGTACCTTTCAAAAATGGAAAGTCCTTATTCACTTTTTATTTCTTGGTCGTGCAGAGAGACGCAATTTGTAAGCCTTCATAAGAATACCAGGTCTAAAGGATTTGACTATGGCTCAAAACCTTCAGTATTCCCACATTCCCCTTGCACATACAAGGAAATTAGCAATAAGATAATTTCTGCAAACCTTTATCTTGACTAACATGAAAAAGACAGAACAGTAAGAAGTAAGAATAGTTAGTACAAGAGTAGAACAATCCATGCGAGTGCAACACATCGGAATTTAAGAGTAACTGTTGAGGAATGGGTAGAAAAAGTTATGTGAATGTAAAGCTTTTTAAAATAAGGTTAATATTATTATTATTATTATTATTATTATTATTATTATTATTATTATTATTATTATTATTATTATTATTATTATTATTATTATTATTATTATTATTATTATTATTATTATTATTATTATTATTATTATTATTATTATTATTATTATGCCGAGAAAGACAAATTGTAACAAATGCCACACAAAATACGATAGTTTTGGCATATTGGTTGGTTTTACAGTTCAACTCAGTTGTATATAATCTCTAAATGACCAGCAAATAAGCTTAATTCTGATACTTGAATAGAAAGCTGAAATAACATCATGATTAATTAGGCTTACGGCAAATATACATTTTGCTGTTGTTAGTTTTACTTGATCACTAGAGCAGATATTAAATAATTTTAGCCCAATAGATGTTGATTTTATATCAGAAAATGTTGGTTGTTTATAATGCAAATAAACCTTTAACGGAATACAAATATAAATTAATTACACTGATGTCTCTGAAATGAATAGATACCTAATATATATCAACTCAGTCACATTTAGCACACCGTATTTGGTTTGAATTTCTGCATTTCCATTTTATTGACTAAAATTAATATGTGTTTCACATGTTACATTCTCTATCTCAACTCCAAAGAATCTGTACCGTTACTAGTCAGGTCATGCCCAAACACTTTCCTCGTCCTTTGCTGACATATTTTAAAACGTTCTGTTACTGAAACAAATCTAATAAACACTAATTTTTTGTTTACGATAACCAATTAATATCCAAATAGAAAATCATTTACATTAGAACATAATATGATACAGGATGCGGAGAGAAGGGTTTTTGTTTGTTATAGATCAACAAAGACATTGTATTGAAAAAACAATCTCATGTTTTGCACTTATTTTATTATTGCTATCTCTCTTCATACACATAGCTACTCTCTTTCTCTTTCTCTCATTCTCGTGGAGGGTGTCATGAGAGGCGATTCCACCGAGATGGAGCCTCTCCACCAGAACCATACCAGGTCTCTCTCTCTCTCTCTCTGTCACACACACGCACACACATACCATACGTCACCATACACACACCACACATCACATACACACACCACACACATCACATACACACACCGCACACATCACATCTGTTCGTTCAACAGAACCTGCAAAAATTTAAGTACATCATATTAACTAGTGTGGATGTCAGAGGAGCATTTGACGCAGCATGGTGGCCCAGCATCCTTAATAACTTAAGAAAGCTCAACTGCCCCAGAAATCTATACAACCTATCGGAGAACTACTTTCACGACAGGAAAGCTAGTTTATGCTTTAACTCGCACAAATCAGAAAGAGAAGTGACAAAAGGCGTCCCCCAGGGATCATGCTGTAGACCAGGATACTGGAGTATCCTATACAATTCCCTATTTAACCTGCAATTTACTGAAAGGGCCGAAGTCTTAGACTTTGCTGATGACCTACTGGTTATGACCAAAGGCAGTAGCATAATGGACGCTGAAAACTTCGCAATTCAGGACATCAAGAAAATAGATAACAGAATGAATGTCTATGAGTCTCAAATATTGTTAATAACAAAGAAGAGACGCCCTCTCAACTGTAATATCTATCTACCTGCATGATACAGTATTGACCCTGAAAGAAGAGCTAAAATATTTAGGAATATACACAGACTCAAAATTCAAATTAAAAAAAAACTATATAAATTACGTTAAAGAAAAAGCCATAATTCTCATACACGCCTTGTACAAATCTACAAAATTGAACTGGGGACTTGGAAGCAAAGCTCTTCGTACAATATACAAGCTCCTATATGGGAAGAAACTACAGGAAGTACGAAAAACCTAAGGAAACTCCAAAGAGTCCAAATATTATGCAATATAAGGATTGCAAAGGCATATAGAACTATCGTATATGAAGCATTTTGCATTATAGCTGGAATTCAACCAATAGATCTGACTATTATTGGAGAAATGAATAAGTTTAAATCACTACACGGCGGCAGAGATTACGATGCACCCCCGAAAACAAACAACTGGGTTCCTCCTTTCAGCGCATTTGCATAAAATTAATCGATCCCAAATTACAATATACATTTCAGATTTATACAGACGGCAGAAAAGTAGTGAGAAAGTGGGAGGTGCAGCAGTCATATTTCAGCAGGAAACATTAATACGGCAATTCAAGTACAAACTAGATGATTGCTGTTCCAGTAACCAGGTGAATCAGTTGGCAATCCTAAAAGCCCTTCAAGTAATTTCCACAATGCAAGAAGTTAAAGACGAGGAAAAAATCGTTGCCACCTTCACCGATAGCAAAGCAACGCTATGTTTGCTGAATAACAATAAAAAACATAATTCCATTGCACAAACGATATTAAACACCGTCTCAACTATAGAGCAACGCAAGTGGAAAGTACATTGCAATTGGGTGAAAGCCCATGAAGGAATGCCTGGCAATGAGTTAGCTGCTAAATTAGCTAAAGAATCTGCACAGGACCAAGGAAGTGCAATCATCTACAACAAAGTCCAAAATCGACCATCATAGCTGAAATTAGGGAAAATGTTTACAACAATGGCAAGAAAGATGGTATAGAACTACAAAAAGTGTAATAACAAAATCCTTCATCCCCTTGGTTAAAGAAAGACAACGCTCTACATCACCTGAACTTACAGCAATGATTACAGCACATTGCAAGACAAATTATTTCTTATTTAGATTCTACATCATAGAAGATCCCACCTGTATATGCAACAGAGACCATCAAACAGTAAACCACTTAATCTACGAATGTCCAGATAGAAAACAAAAGAGGTCGATGCTCATAAGGGAAATAAGGAAGATTAGAGGAAGCTGGCCAGCTACAAACAGTCAATTGTTAAAATACGATTTAACCCTTTCTTGACCATTGGGACTTTCCAGTCCCGTCTATAAAAAAGGTCACTAACAACACATTAGCAGCATTTTGTTAGCATCTGACCATTGGGATTTGTGCGTCCCACTTCTGTACTTCCTTCAAATCTGTTGTAGTTTTGCTGTCAGGTGACAGATGTCAGTGAAGTCCGGTTCCTTTTCACCTGGTTCATATATGGACGTGAACAAAAATGCTACCAATTCATTTGGTTTTCTTTGAGTTCTGTGAAGATATAATTACTTTTTATTACATGTGGCTTCAAGATCACATATTTTTGAACATGTATTTATATAATTACGCAATGTTATGAATGCTATAAAAGAACAATATTCAAATTTCTGTGTGGGACTTACAAGTCCCGATGGCGTTTAGTGCACTGTGGACTTTGGTTACATTGGCAGTACTTCATAGCAGACTAGCGTATGCTTTGCAAGCATTTCGTGTGTAGCACGCTTTTGTCAATGCAATGCCAAGGAGACGGTTTGAGGAATTTCTCAGTAATTTACATGTAAATGATAACTTAGCTAGACCAAAGGACTGCAAAGATAAATTATACAAAATTCGTCCTCTCATATTGCCAATAAACAATTTGCTTCAACCTACAATGTAACTAGGTCCCTAAGCATTGAGGAATCAATGCTTTTATTCAAAGGGCGTAGTACTCTCAAACAGTATAATCCTATGAAGCCCATCAAACGAGGGTACAAATTGTTGTGTTTAGCAGACCAAAAGGGGTTTATTTCAAAATTCTCAGTATATCAGGGCAAGAATTAGTTAGTTGATGATGGGTTAGCTGAATATGGTCTGGGAGAACGAGTTGTTTTACAACTTTCTAAACCATTGTGTGGGAAAAGTATTCATTCTGTACTTTGATAATTATTTCACATCCATTGCTTTGCTTGAACGACTCAAAATAGAGAATGTCTTGGCCTGTGGTATGGTTCGTGCCAATCGTAAAGGGCCTATCTGTGTGCCTGACAACTCTTTGTCAAGGGGTAATTATGATTATCGCATATCAAATATTGGTATAAGTTTCTTCAAGTGGATGGACAGTAAGTCTGTTTTGCTAGCATCCAACTATCATGGCACAGAAGAAACTATAGTACACAGAAAGAAACCTGATGGCACTAAAATTGGAGTAAAATATCCAACTATTGTGAAAGACTATAATGCAAACATGGAGGGAGTTGATAAAGCTGATCAATTGCATGCCCTTTACTGTGTGAATAGGAAATCGAAGGAGTGATGGATGACACAGATTGTTTTGGGATAATTGATATTGCCGTTGTAAATGCATACATTATCAATAATCAACTATTTGAAAAAATGACTGTGTTAGAATTCAGAAGAGCTGTTGCTCAAGGACTGATTTCTAAAACAAAACTGCCAAGGAAAAGATCCTGCCCAAAATCCACAAGTCCCAAAGTGTCACAGCCCGAAAGAGGAAAGGGTACCTGCCTACTCTGTACCCGCTGATGTAAGATTGGGGAATAAGGGTCGTCACTGGCCAGTTTTTACACCAAGTCGGGGAAGCTGTCAGGTTTACAGCTTACAAAAGATAGAATCTTGGCCTTATTCTATTTGCATGATGTGTAATGTTCATCTATGCTGTAATGAGAAGAAAAACTGTTTTATAATGTATCGTGATGTTGAGAAGGAAAGAAAGTGCCCAGTGTATAAAATTTGTGTAGAAGTTTTTTTTTCAACATTAGCCAATAAAGAAATAAGATGGTAATCTGGTGTCTGTATTTCTTTAAATCTTAGATGTTCCCTTGGTATTCAAATACTGTAGTATGTATAATGACTTTATAGTAACTTTTTATTCTGCCAGAAATGCTATTTAAATGTTTGTATGGTGAAACCAAGGTACGTTTAGTGCCCAATGGGACTTTCAAGTCCCGGGAATTTTTTTCCATTAAGTATTAATTTTTTCAACAAAATATTATATACTATATTTAAATTACTCCATACCAAAGTCAAATTAAAAAAAATATATACCAAAAAAGACTTAATTCTAGTAGTGGTCAAGAAAGGGTTAAAAGCATTTCACAAGTTTGTATTCTCACTTAAATTATACGAGTAGGATAGCAACAGAAGAGAAAGATGTAAAACCTACCACTCAAAGGAATGGACCTAAGTTATAATTCTAAATTTTATGTAAGAATTTTATATACATAGAAAACTGCTAATAATCCAAGAATACTATGTAATAACTGAACTGTTAAAAATTCGATGTAAATAGTAGACTAAGCAATACTAGAATGTTATGGAACTAGTCAACAGCAAATTATGTTTCAGTGTAAATGCAAAATTGTAACTTGCTTAATGTTATAGACTGCAAACTCTTGTATTATATATTGAAAGCAAGTAATGTTACCTGTGTAATGGGGCATGCTGATATTTGTCAATAAAAAAATACACACCACACACATCACATTTACACACACCTACACTTACACGCAGCGCACACACCATAAAACACCACACACATGTACACACCTACACTTACACGCACATCACGCACACAGACACACACACACAAACACATACACCTATGCACGCATAAGCACACACACACTCACACCTGCACACGTTTTTGCTTGCAATATTAGCAAAAGTAGATTCCATAATAATCGAACATTTTATTAAACTTCAAATCAAGTTATTACATACCTTGGACTGCGACAATCAGCGTACGGAGATGTCAACTAAACAGAGACTCGATCACTCCACAGGTAAATATGGAACATTTAACGGCGGAACTACAAGAACCTCGTGAAGCGACGGTGTGTGGTGTAACTTACAGTGATGAGGACAACAGGGAAGATAGTACTCAGCGTAAGACGAAGTCTAAATCAGGTGATGAAGGTGCAGTACAATTTATTGATAGTGTTAAACAAGGTAATCAACCTGAAGAAGACTGGAAGCATGTATCCTATAAAAGTAAGTTGAAACCTAGAATTCAATTTAAAGCCAATACGAAGCCCATACAAAAGAAAGAATTTCTTACAGGTAATGCTACCAAGGGCAAACTTGCCGTAGCTGAAAAGTTGCATTTCCTGTTTTTTTTCGCGACTCGACCCAGAGATTGAAAGTTCTCATGTCCTTGAATACCTTAATGAACGTAAACAGGGCAACTATGTTGTATAAAAATTGAAATCTAAGTATCCAAGTTATAGTTCATTCAAAATTGGTGTGACCTCGGCATCATTTGAGGTAGTTTATACGCCTGAATTCTGGCCTAGTGGTTCTTTTATCAGTAAATTTTACTTTCCAAGGAATTCTTTAAACTACAAGGCTGTCAAAGAAAAAGGGTCAACGTAAATTTTGGTGAAATAAAACTTAAGAACCTGAAGAATAAAAATAAATTAAGTTTTAAAATATTCTATTGGAATATACAGAGCATATTGAACAAAATAGACGGTCTAATTGACATTGTTAATGCTTACGATGTTGATATTATTTGTATCGCTGAACACTGGCTTTGTGACAAAGAACTGTTTTTGTTAAAAATTCCTGGTTACTACTTGGCAAGTTATTTCTGCAGACCAAGTGGTAAACATGGCGGCTCTGCAATATTTGTAAAACAGGGGCATGAATCCAGCCAATTTATGGACATAGCTAACCTAGTTGTTCAAGACAGTTTTGAAGCCTGTTGCGTCTTTATTAAAAGTATTAGTCTTCTGTGTGTTACCTTTTATAGAACACCAAGTAAGTTAAGAACCTCTTTTAATGACTTTTTAACTCGTTTTAATGATTTATTACAGTTAGTATTTAGTCGAAAAATGAGTATTAATATTGTTATCAGTGGTGATTTTAACGTCAATTTTAACATCAAAAGTAATGATTTAACTGATATAATAAACGTGTTTGAATGTTTTGGATTACGTTACCTGATAACAAAAATTACCCGACCTGTATCAGGTACTTGTTTGGATAATGTCTTTACCTCCATACACCCTGACAAATGTACTGCGGAAGTTGTTCCTTCCATATTCTCTGACCACGATCCAATACTTTTTTCAGCTAATATTGATTATGTTGACAATAATTTTCAAGGGAAATTAAAAACGGCAAGAAATATCAATAATCGTAATATAACATATTTTATGTATTTACTCATGAATACTAACTGAATTTATCTGTATGGTATAATTAGTCATGCCAATATTTTTACATATTTCTTAAATAGCTTTTATGAGGCTGTTAATAATGCCTTTCCATTTATAACTTTTAGACCCAAACCGAATTATAAATGTAACAATAGAAAGTGGTACAACGATGAACTCCGAATTTTAAAGGACAAATGTATGATGTTTTATGATCTTTATGTTTATTTTGGTATGTATGAATACAAAAGCAGATATATTGAATTAAAAAAGAAATATCAACATACCTTAAAGTTGACTAAAGTGAATTACTATTCTGCATTCATTAAGAACTCTAATAATATATCAAAATCCTCCTGGTTTGTAATATCTGAACATTTAAATTCTAACTCTAAGTCTGATTTATTCCCACCTAATCTAAATTGTGAGGGATTTAATTCTTTCTTTATTGATAAGGTCAATGACATTGTGAATAGCATACCCATTACTAACGAATCAATGCCCTTTCTAAATAAGTTGCCTAAGCCTAAGTGTAATTTTGATTTTTTAGAACTTAGTGTTGAGGATGTTTACTCTGGTATTATGAATCTGAATAACAGTACATGCGTGGATGTCTATGGAATTAATTCTAAAATTCTTAAATTAGCTACTCCATATATATGTGAACCATTAACTTACGTTTTTAATAGTTGCCTCAAAGCTGGTCATTTTCCGGATGCTTTTAAATTTTCCAAAATAATACCAGTATTTAAGAAAGGAAATAAAACCTGTTATGAGAACTATAGACCTATTAGTATAATTCCAATAATTGGAAAGGTGTTTGAAGCATTATTATGCAAGTAAATTGTGACTTATTTTGAAACCAATCAGTTGTTTAATAAAAACCAATTCGGCTTCAGACATGGCATGAGTACAATAAAGACTGTCACCAGCTTTCTGAAACAGTGCTATGAAAATATTAATAACGGTAACGTTGTATCAACTAGGCTTTTTGATTTCTCGAGAGCCTTTGACACTGTCTCACCAAATATTCTTTTAGACAAACTGACTTTTTATGATTTTCATAATCATAGCATTCAATTTTTAAGATCTTATTTTAGCAACAGCACTCAGGCAACTTATTTTAATGGAATTTTATCTCAGTTCAAACCTGTGAATTATGGAGTTCCTCAAGGATCAATTTTGGGACCTGTATTTTTATTATTTATATTAATGATCTTCCCGTTTCAATTATGGATGATAATTTTACTCCTTATCTTTACGCAGATGATCTAGCAATTACCTTTTATGACAAAGCTGAACACATATTAAGACCTATATTACACACGGTAACAATAGTAGTTAATAATTGGTGCAATGCCAATAATTTGAGCATAAACACTGGAAAAACTACTCACATTCAATATAAATGTAATACCAAATGTCTCGAAAGCTCCATAAAGTTTTTAGGCATTTATATTGACTCTGACCTAGGATGGTCAACGCACATTAATCATATTTTTAAAAAAATAACAACAGGAATTTTCATGCTAAGAATTTTAAGTCACAGTGTAAGTAAAGATGTTCTCATGAAAGTGTACTATGCTCACATTTATTCGCATGCTAACTACGGTTTAATTTTCTGGGGGAATCACTCCCTGGCTACGAAGATCTTTGTACAGCAAAAAAAAAAAAAAAAGGCTGTTAGACTAATCTGTGGAGTTCATCCAAAAGAGCATTGTAAACCACTTTTTATTGATTTAGGTATTTTAACCCTGCCATCATTGTATGTGCTCACCTGCCTCGTGTATGTTAAAGAAAATTTTACCACTTTTACAGTTTGCTCGAACATTCACAATTACACGACACGAAATCGTCTGAATTTATACATCAACAAATTTAAACTTACGAAAATTCAGAACAGTTTTATAGTTGTCTCAAATAAACTATACAATATTTTACCCGAAAGGACAAGGGATCTCCCTATCTCAAATTTTAAAAGGACTTTACGCCATACATTGATGGCCAATCCATTGTATTCTGTGCATGATTTTTATAACCTAGAATGGTAATTTTAAATTATGACGTTGCTATAATGTAATAGTTTTTGGCAATAAACAGTATCTATCTATCTATTGAACTCAATGAATCAGAGTAGATATTTGTTTTATGTACCGGGCTTATTCAATGTCCCTTCATTCATAAATTAATTTAGCATTTCCCCTACATAAGATATAAAAGTAATTTAGAGTTTGTCACTTAGTCTACAGGACCAATATTTGCTGATAAAGACATTTCTAAAGCGACAGAAGTTGGTGTTCGTGGCAACATATCGAAGCTGAGAAAGTTTGCAGAGAGCATAGAGTTTCTCGTTCTCCAGCGTTCTGTGACCAACCCTTCCTAGCCACAATTACCACAAGGATCTTATATAAAAGCAACGTTAGTTAAAAGAGGGAGGCACAAAGATTTCCCTTGAGAACAGACCAAACACCTGGCTACCGTATTTTGTTTACTTTTTTGCTTAAGCCACCTTTATGGCCCGTTTCGGCGATCAGCTGCGTGTTTGGAATACCAGACCACGGGCGAGTTCCTGTTGCCTTTAGGCCTAGCAAACTTTGCTGCGAAATTGCGTGGAAAATTACACACAGTGGTTACACAAAATGGAACAATTTGGCAAGCATAATAAATGATATTTCACTCCTCCCTTGAAATAAAAAACACTATTACTTCGCCTAACAAAGCAAAAAAGTTTTGTATGTTTTTGGTAAATGTAAGGTTACTAAGACACAAATTTGTAAACAGGAGGTGATGGTTGTAATCTCACCAGAACCACCTTCCCTGACTGTATTTTTATGAAAATACAGAAAATTCAAATTTTAGTCCCATGATACCATAAACGCTACTAAAAATCCAAATAAACAATAGCGATACTCGGGCCCTTCGTTATGTTCTTTCATTGACATCGCCAGAAACTGAATGAGTTGTATCAGAATATGTAAAGTTCGTTTATAGTCTTTTGGACATTAGAAGGCGGATGTATAACCTTCCACTGTCTCAAAACATTTTTAACAAAGTGTGTATACACGCCAGTTACTTTCTCAGTCGCTGTACTTGTCTTAAAATTGCACCACTAAAAATACTCCTATGTTTATCAGTAACGCAATTTACAATTCGTCGTGATTCCGCAAATCACAGCTGTTCTGTCTTATCGTAACCTTGGCACATGCTTCACATATTCTACAGAGATCTACTCTCTCTCTCTCTCACAAATTCCTGGCTTCAAGGATCACACTCACTAAAACTGCTTCACATAGCTCCGACGCGACGATTAAATGTCTACAACTGTCTCTGACAATAAACACATCCTCTCAACACTAATAGTACACACAAACACACACATTTACATCTAACTGCTAACAGCTGTTTCGGTCAACACTTAGCGACTCCGACTCCTTTGAGCCATGTATTTACAGGTAGTGATGTGAGGTAACTTGACCTTGAGCGTCTTTGAGGTGCCTAGTTGAAATACCTGGTGTTGCCCATAGTTTGACGATCGTTAGTAGACTTCAGCTGCACTTGCTGAACAGCCTTGCGTTTGTTTGGAGATGTTAAAAATATTACTTAAAACATTTGTACAAAGAATTAAGACTCCTAAAATACCATATAAAATAAATAAAAAAATAACTATATAAGTATACTGAGAAAACACTACACAAATAAACCGTTGAACAACTGCAAATACCACAGAAGGAAAGTACACGAGGAGAATGAGTTGCATTTTGATTCGAGAACCAAGGCGCTACTTGTATAACTTTTGCATAACTTTAAGTAAGCGTTAACTTATTTTTATAATCATTACAGACGCCACAAATAATATATAATGTATAGAGTTTTGCAGCTGATGAGGTCGGAAGAATTGCTGATAGTTACTGGGGAAAACATAGATATTGTGAAGTCCTGCTTATTCTGAATGACGTCTAAAAACTGGTAATCGTGAGAGACAGCCAAAATCTTACTGCACAAATAATGTAGATGTTAAAGCACACGATTTATGTCGCATAATTTTTGTTTTGGAGTTAACTATTTCCGGGATTTTCTCGTTTTTGGTTTGTGTTTTCAAGGCCTTAGGCTTTTCTAAAATGGGAATTCATTGTTTGGTCTTTTCTCGTGGTCAGACAAAGAACCTGGAATTTCAAAGTCATCACATAGCGATGTAACGTTTAAAATGTAATATCCGGCTGCAGGATAGAAATGTTTTTTTTTTGTTTTTTTTTTTTTTTAAATCGAGAATTATTCATCCTCTGGATTTGGAAATATGAATGAGTAAATGTGAATTGGAATTTAATAGACATAGGAAATCGTGGTGGCTAAATGACCCTTAATGACAATAGCCTCCCTAAAAAAGTGAAAATCTGAATTGAAAATTTATATTTCTAAGAATAGTTTCTAAAAGAGCGAGCTTTTTTGTCTTGTTTAACGACGCTGTCCATTGCAAGCATCACATCAGCGTCGCCGTTGTGCCGGAATTTCGTCCCACAGGAGTTCTTTTTCATGCCAGTAAATCTACTGACATGAAGCTGTCGTTTTCAATCACACTAAAAACCAGCGGTCTGGGCCACATTTGAACCCGCGACCTTGGGATCAGTAGGCGTCCGAGTCACCAAAACCGATGTAGAAGAGCGAGTACAGACATGTGAATTTAACAACACATTTTATTTATGCGAATTCAGAATTCGTAGAGAAAGTCGTCTGAGTTTGGTGCATCAGATTTTGTTGGTTCCGATCATGGGATTTGAAGCTAAACACAGATCCTGATTGCGAGCGAGTGTACGATTCATGAGATGCAAATGAGCAGGTAACATTGACGTTAGAGTTTGATCGCTAGCAATGGAGGGGTTAATCATCTTCCTCTTAGAGGCCCAATCTCTCAAGGGAGACATGGCACAGACAGCGCGAACCTACGCGGTGACCCCAAAGAAATGCACAGCGATCGATTCCAGGGCGACAGCCTGCCTTGCTGGGAACCTGTGCTTCACAACCCGGAGGCTCGACTGTGACACTTCTGAAGGATTATTGTCAGTAATACAACGAGTGATTGTCAATTTATTTATAGAATAGCCTAGAAATTGTTATTTAAATGTATTGTAATTACTGACCTTTTAAGAGGCATACATCTGCGTATACAGTAGGCTTTGAGCGACCGTCAAATCCTTTATAGCTTTAAGATTCCGTTCTCCTTGCACGGTTAACTGATAAGAAATGAATAACGATGTCCCATTTGACAGAAGTATAAGTCCTCCAAAACTCACACAAATAACAAGGAATATCTCTGAATGGTTCACTCTAAAAGAAATGTGTTTTTTTAGCAAGATCTACATTTTCTGTAGAGTAAGATTAGGTCTATCTCTTACGGTTACCAGTTTTGCAAAGGTAATCCAGAGTAAACAGGATTATGTGGGCTATAGCCAGAAAACTCAAAATATACATTTCATTTGCCATAAAAATATATTAAGCATATGTCATTTTAATCAAAATTGTCAGAGCAATTTTCAAGAGAATCAAAATTTGCGAAAAATTTTGCACGTAAAGAGTAGTTTAGGGTGGAGGAGTTTCCTTCAAAATATTCCTGTTGCACCCTTGAAAGACATTAAACTTAAATACCAACTTTGGTTTCTAACCGACTTTTAGTTTTTGAGTTATACTGTCCGCAGACTGACACTCTCACATAGACACACACGGGTATTTTTCTAAAAATACTTATTTTTATTCAGGGGGCCTCAAAATATATATTTCCGCTGAAACCTCGACATCGAATTTTTGGATGGAATACAACTCGTACCTCCTCTACTTTATTATAGGTATTAGAGAAAGTAAAAGTAAACTGGTAAATTATATCCATATAAGTGTTGATCTAGCATAATTGGAAGATATTAATGTATCTGTGTTCAAAATATCATACCTCTATAGTAAATGGTTTACATGAAAAATGCATCTTAAATTTAACATTGCAAGTATAGAGCTTACAACCTCCTTTAGATATTAGAGACACCCTTGCATTTGTGCAGTTCGGTTCAAAGTAAATTCATTATTTTGATTAAGAAAAGAACGCCCCTGGGTATCGATGCTGAAAAGAACGGTTTACATCATCCATAGTGCCTATTAACGCAAATCTTAATCGGCATCCTTTGGCAACTGAGAGGGTGGATCGGGAAAGAGCTCCGGGGTAGGACGTGAAAAGGGTGGGACAGCGCCTTTCTGAATTAAATGCATCCCAGCGCTATCATCCCTTGCCTTATAAACACAGGGAAGAAAGAGAATGTCAACAAAGTGAGCGGAAATGTTCCGGCATAATTAAAAGAAAGAAGAAGAGCGTTTAGAATGGATGACCATGTTCTTTAAGTTCCGGGATTAAGGCATAGTTAACACTGTTAAACCATTTGGAAAGTTAGATTAGACAGCGAACGAAGGAAAAAAAGGAAAAGAGAAGAAGAATGTTGCAACGATAGATCTTAAACGCTTTCCTCACCTTGATGCTGCCACTTAGCCAAGGTGCGGATCTTTCCGGATTTTGTATCTTTCGATAAAAAGTTTTATTTTAATCCTCGGTTAACAGCCTATGAAAGCCAAAACAAAACAATTAATACTTCTTACACATTCACAGTACGAGGCTCGAGACTGAAAAGATAGAAAAACTAAATGTTAACTACGGATTTTTGGTTGCTCTAACTTGACTACTGATGAGATTGTAAGTCGCTATTGAGGTATGTCATTTCACCATTAGTTTAAGACATCTTTATGGTTTATCGGGGAAAAAATGTGGATCAGGGTATTTAATGCCGTAAAAGAATACCCTGATAGTTCAACTGTTTAGAGTGTGTGTGTCTGTGTGAACAGTATAGATCAAGTACGAAATGGCCGCCCCTTGTAGCCGTGGTCGCTAGAGCGTTTGTCTTTGGCGCTTCGCCGCGCAGAGGGTCGCGGGTTTGACTCTCGCCTCGGGCATGGATGTTTGTGTTGTGTGTATGTGTGTGAGTGTATCTCTGGAAGTATGAGTGATAGAGTAATTGAATGTACGTGAATGTAAGAGAAATACACATCATCCGGATGGCTAAATAGTCCCCTCCCCCCCCCCCAAAAAAAAAGAAAAAGAAAATAAAATGTCGAGCAGAAAGGAAACATTTTATAAGTTAAAAATATTTAAGAGATGCTGTACTTAACCGATTTCTTTTTTAAGTTTTGAAGGTTGTATTGCCAATAATGTTTAGGGGGCTTACGTACAAAGATACATACTTATAGAAAAGATAATTATAATTATCTCAACTTTATTATTTTCAATACAATATGTTTGAATAAATAATAAACATAACTGCAATTTAAAAAAATAAGAAAAGTGCTTTAAATAATGTGTTTGAAATGAACGATTTTTTCACCCCTAGCTTAAATAAGGTATTATAAAGAATATGCCTTAAATTTTCTGTGAATAAGGTACAAAGTACACTTAATATGGAATGAAGTTTGTATAATTGTATAACTAGTACACAGGAAGACAGAGAGACAAAATCTTACTGCACAAGTGTACATAAACACAGAACTTAAGTAGAATAACTTGTTTATAGTATTAACCATTTCCTAGATATCTTCTGCTGTTTTAAATCTTCCAATGCATTTCTTAATTTTAAGTACTAATGTACCGTTTATTGTTTCTCGTACTGAGATGCAAAAAGTGTGAAATTTCAAAGCGAATAATATTGGTACCCACGTAAAGCTTTACTAATTCTGACATATTTTAACTAATATATTCTGAACAAGCTGACTTTGAATTTAAAATGTCTAAATGAAGAAATTACAACCATAAAATTAAAATTTCCGTAATCATAAGAAAAGGGATGGGCATTTGAGTCATTTACCTCCCCCCCCCCTCCCCCCCTCCGTGCGCACAGTCACTTCGGCGTGCGAGCATGCGCTGTAGTACGCGAGGCATGAACGAAAACTTATCAGTTACAGAGCAATTGCTTGATGATGTTCCCATGAAGGATGAGGTTCTGATATCATGAACAGTGTTGAGGTTATGTTTCAGAAAGTTGGTGGCATGGGACAGTGCCTTCTCGATGACAGGCTTTGAGACGTCAAGGCTCCTATTTTATTCCTAATCAGAACAATCTCTGTGTAAAGAGTATTGCAATGACAGGTTTTATAGCTATTGTGAGAATTGTGAATTTCATAATATCTTGAGCTTTAAATCATAGACAAGTAAAAAAATTCCTTGCTGAGATAGATACTGCATATGGAGACAGGCCCTATTTTACTGAAATTCAATGGTTTCAGTCGGGTAAAAATGTTGCATTGCTTCCTGGAACTAATTGAAAAAATGAGTGTAAATAGAAATGAAGTTCCCGAGTCAAGGACTCAGACTGGATTTCTGGATTAAAAACCTTACACAGTGTTTAAATGATATAGATTTCCGACTTCAGGGAAAAGTAATACTTACTACAAAATTTCCAGGTAGAGTTACAGCTTTTAAAGGGGAATTGTTGTTATGCATACATCCAATGAAATATATTATTTCTCGTCCTTAACTAATCCTAAAGAATTGTTGAATAATGTAGAATTCGAAATGTTCATAAAGTTGTGTGTTTATTTGGTTCTACTTATAAACGTAAACAATCATTTTCTATTAGGAAACTAAACAAACCCCCAACAAGAAATCGGCTTGGAGATGAACTTTTAACAGTGTCGCATAGCTTGTGGTAATAACATTTCTCTACATCTCGAGAAGTTGAGTAATATGACTTACTGTGCAACAGGCATGTTTTGCTTTGTGGTTAAGAGCGTGGTTCTTTGCTTTGTATTCGTGTTTCGTTTGGAAAGGAAATACATGGTACCGCAATTTAAATCGGTTTACATGCACGGTTGACGTACGCTATTCTCTTACTGTTCAGTACATGCAAAAAGTGAGAAAGTCTACCCAACCCTAATGTGTAAGTTCAAAAGTAGCAATTGAGTAAAAAACAATAACTAATCTTTTCCAGGCTAAGGAGTACCACCCGGCTGCTGCGTCTTCCACCTCTCCCCACTACAAGCATTATGAGTGGGGTGCAGAATTGGAGGGTGGGACATGGTTAGAGCCTCGATCCCTTCCGGCATGCAGTCTTCGCAACCAGGGCCGCTACTCAATCAAGTAGCTCCTCAATTGGCCCCTCAGGGACCTGAGTCTGAGAGCACCCGGATCAGGTCAATACCGGGAATCGAACTCTGTTCTCCTGCCTAATAAGCAGCAGTACTATTACAGCGCTAATACTAAATTTTTAGTAATTAAATGTATTAAAATAGTGCTTTAATATTTGGCTACTGTTTCAGCTCCTTGTATCCACCTGGTACGGGATGCGCCAAAAATTGCATATTTCCGCTCGTACGGAAATGGTTGTCAAGGCGGCCCAAGTTTACACTTAGTGGCGGAACAATATCACGAAAGCTTTAATAAACTACACAGTTGAGCTGCCTATCGTTACAAAAGTCATCGTACAGGACCAGTTCCTGTGTCCACAAATGATAATCATGGAGCTGTCCTCAATCAGGTGTTGCAGTCACCAAGGCAAAGTCTTTGAAGAACAGACCTGAAATTTAACATCATCAATACGTCTCTTCGACGACGTAGGTGGATAGGCATCTCTCACATTGTGCTCAATTTTTGGCTATGGTGTACGAGAATCCAGATTTCTTACTCAACGTGTGGTTCTCCGATGAAAGCACATTCACTTGGTTGGTTTTATCAATCGTAGAAACGTGTGCAAATTCTGTATTTCATTGAGGACGATGACGATGCACCTCTTACTGCTGACTAATGTTCAAGGAGAAAGTTTTCAGCTGTCCAAATCCATCCCAAACTGTGTCTGCATTACGTCAGAAGATCGTCTCGTCTTTGAGGACTCTGAAGCAACCAGGAATCTGCATGATCACTGTCTACAACGCAATGGAGCACATTTTGAACATTTACATTATCATCCCGATAACTAAATAACAACAATAACAGTAACATAAGTTTACACTACTGTATATTTTGGCGCTACAAAACTATTCTTGCATCACGTTATCAACGCTTTTGTGATTGGACTTTCTGCTATATTTCGGCTTGTAACTACATATATTAAACACTTTGTCGCTACGGTTCCAATGTTCAGCGTGACAAGCTGCTATGAACAGTCCAAAACTTTCTGAGTTCACTGTACCAGTATTATTGCTGGTACAAGTTTTCTATGGCAGCTCAATAGAAAAACGTTGGCATGCAAAGTTGGAAAACTGCCCTTTGAATTCTGGCTATGAATTGAATTTCATTCTCTTTATTCTTCTCTAGTCCAACTTCCCATTGACAGCGAAAAAGCTAGAAGCAATATTGAATATGTTCTTAACACCTCATGTTATGGGTATTTATTTAGTAATATTACTAAAGTATTTCCAGTTACATTTATTACGAAAAAATTGATGTGTTAAATTCGCATGATTATCTCCACCAATTATCGTTCACTTTAATATTTACACTATAAAACTACCTTTCCAAAAGGATATTTTTACTTTCTCTACTACGTCTAGTAGGTAGGGGAAGTACTGAATTCCTCCAAAAAATTTGATATCGAGATTCCACCAGAAATATATGTTTTGGGATCTCTTGAATCTAAGAAAAACAACTTTAGAAAAAGGTCCGCGTGTCATCTTGTGTCCGTCCGTCTGTGAACAGCATAACTCAAAACAAAAAGTCAGTTATACACCAAATTTGGCATTTAAGTTCAGTATCTTACTAGGATCCAAGACAAGGATTTTAAAGAAGATCCTTCAACCAACACTATCCCTTAAATGAAACATTTTTCGAAAATGTTAATTATTTTTAAAAATAGCTCTCCTCGGATGTCCTCTGCAGTTAGGGTGACTTTTGCGTATCTGGTAAACCGTAAGACAGACAAAATCATACCGCATAAAGACACAATTTATGCCTATGTATTTTATTGTGAAGTGAATCATTTCGGAGATATTTTTTGTTACTTGACTGAATTTTGCAATACTTATTATTTTTCAAATGAGAGTTCTTTATGCATTTCTTGTCTCTGGAACGGAATTCCAAAGCGACAATTTTAAAGGGTATGAATATCGCTTAAAGCTATACCTACAAAAATTAGCAATAAAGTAATTTCTGTAAATGTTTATGTCGGTTAACATGAAGAAGATATAGGAATAAGAATTTTTAAGAATAGTTTGTATGTACAAGAGTAGGGAAAGTCGTGTGAGAGCAATACATCAGATTTTTATATTTATTTCATGGCATTCGAGTTAAACGTTATCAAAATGGTTTCACTACAAGTGTTTAAAGGTAAAGGGGGCATGCAGAAGGCTTAAGCTATTAAAAACCTGGTCGCTATATACTGACTGAAATTCCTACTCACCACGAGATCGGGAAAAGCAAAAGAAGTACTTAAATACTTCAAAAATATATATTTTTGTAAAATTCAATCCAAGAGGAACGAGGATCGTGGAAATTATGCATTTGTGCATTTTAAGAATATTTAGGGATATGGGCGCACAGATTTCGCATGATGGTAGATTCAAATATGAGGGACAAAAGGTCTAGTAACAAATTCATCTATCGTGAAAGGTAAGGTAGATAATCGAACATTGTTAAATACATTATCTTCTCAGTCTGGCAACAGTAGCACCGAATAGGCGAATGTTCTGTTTAGTAAAGCGACTTCCATATACAATTCACGTGTACGACAAGTGAAAGACCAAACCAGTTAGTGCAAGTAACGATGGGATAGATGGTTTTATTTCAAGCTTTCCGACCACTGTTCACGCATGTAGTTTTTAACATTCCTGATCTTCCGCTCTACGTACGCGTCAAAATTGCGGGACTACCTAGCGTTTGTGCATAAATTTATTCCAATAGACACGCTGGAATCAAATTATTTAATACAATTTTGTGGCTAAATAGCTTATTTTATCAACAAACGGAAAAGAGGCCTATAAGAGACTTTTAAAATCTGTACCTCTCTGTTAATTACAGAAGTAACGGATAAAGTAGTGGTGATATATTGACAATAGAAAATTTGTACAGTTTTATTTATTTATTTTTTTCTCTGCGGAAGTTATGTTTCAATTTAAAGTGATGAAGTCGCCGTTGAAGTCTGCCGGCTCATAGCCCTAACAACTTGTATTTTTCGTGCAGCAAGCTTTTGCCTATTTCTTTTTTACCACTTACACACAATTAAACAAAACTCCCTCTAACTGAAGAGAACTTAAATAGGCTATTCCCAAAAAAATCTATATCTCGTTAGTATCTTAAGTACATGATATTTTAATAAAAAGAACAACATGGCTGTTTCTGAGAAGGTAAAAGATAAGGAGAATATTTCCACGTGAATGGGGGATTGTTGTTGATTATATATGGACTTTTCGGTGGCTTGTAATTTTTTCAAGTCGTCAGTATTCAGTTTGCATATACTTCTCGCTATGTCATTGACAGAGTATGAAATTTGATAGACACCTATAAAGATTTGATCAGTACTTCAGCCCCCTGTATCCCGTTGTACTTGCATGAAATGTGTAATGATATAATTTTTGAGAACTTAATCTGTTTTAATATGAAGTAGATAAAATAAAATGCTTTTGTAGGAATGGTTTGTAATAATAGTGGGTAGGAGAACTGACATGGATGTACGAGTAATATATCAGATGTTTCTTGTTTCATTTCATTGCTTCACTTTTAAATAAAATGCACTACAAATTAAATTGTCAAATCAATACGAGGGCAATGATCCGTTGTTGCCAAAAGTTTCTTAAAGTTGAGTTTGTCTCAATTTACCACAAGGCTTTCTGAAACCCAATATCGGCTGTGTTCATATGTTCACGATTTTAGAGCCCATCACTCTAAAGCAACATTGCTGTCATCTATGACTAACACTCAATTTAATGGCGGGTGGCAATAGGAGCTGGTCAACACAAAATTCAATCAGAGGCTTGGCATACCTTGCGGTGTTGTATAGTTAAACACGGTATGAGGTCATGCTGTAAAGCCGGTAATATAAATATCATTTGCGGCTACAAAATGTATTTATACAACAGTAGAGATACTGTTAGTGAGAGAATAGTAGGGGAGAGGAGCCGAATATGGGATACTTTTCATAAATGAGCTTTAGTTATGTTTTATCCTATTAGCACATGTCAACAAATCCTTTTTAGAACATACTAGGAACGCTATAGTAGAGTAACACAGAAAAAAAAAAAACATTCGTCAATTTGAAATATTTCTTTTCAAAAATGTAAAATACAGTAAAAGGTGTATATACGTTTGAAATTGTTTAGAGTGCCTAACATCGAATGGTGATAATTAATTTAGAAACATATTATTATTCACTCTAATGCACTTTACTAAAAATGCTGATTATTATATATTTGCCAAGTGTATTTTCTTTCTTTGGTGATGAAATTATAATAAGAAAAACTAAACCCCAGCGCAACAGCCCATGAAGGGCCAAGGCTTGCCACCTCTGCCCACTACAGGCACCATGCGTGGGTTGCAGTACTGGAGGGTGGGACGTGGTCAACGACCTTAGTCCTCCCGGTCAGTTATGCGGCCTTCACGACCTGAGGTCGCTATTTCTTCATCAAGTAGCTCCTCAATTGGTCCCTCCGGGACCTAAAAAGGCTGAGCGCAGCCTGTGCCAGACCTCCCAGAGGGGGAAAATCCCCACGCCTGTACCTGGGATCGAACCCTGGTTCTCCGCGCAGAGGTAGGCGCGCTACCACTGCGCTACGGAGACGGTCAAATGATAGATCGTAGGCTAAATTACAAAAACTTAATTACAAAATATAAATTACTGATAGATCTCACGGACAAAAGATTTCCATCTTTTCTTTTCCACACTAGAACACAATTCATGAACCCATCCAAGACATGGTACATTGTTCCCCACATTTGTCTAAGCGATAGAGATATTTACAATAAAGACATTCATCTGCACTGTCCCCTTCGTCAGCTGAGACCAGGGAGATAAAATCTCAGACGAAGAGGAAAGTGATCTACGCCTTTTCTTTTGTTTTCACCTGTTCTGTTGGGTACTTCAGGTGAATGCTGTAGGAATAGCTGTTGCAACATGCGTGGGTGATGATGCAGAGAGGGCTGCCAGTGATCTTAATTTGCTAGGCCTACTTGGTTTGTTATTTTTTTCAGTCTTTCTTCAAGGGCCCTTTTGAATTTCGAGGTAGTTATAGTAGCTGCTGTATCGAAAGATCGTCCTGCTGTTGGTGGTGAACGAATTTGGAATGGTGAGGCATTTACCTTGCTAATAGGTCTATTTTCTTTCTTCAGCTTCACTCACATCTTCAACAACGCCATTGTCATTTTCTAACGGAAGGAGTTCATGCTCAGCAAAGAAATGTCTATTGAAGGGATATGACTGAAACAATTTCATAGCAATTTTAAGAATCTCAAATTTAGAATAGGTCATCACTTCCCCTGCCTGATAGGAGGTTTAACGCTCTGAAGGGATGAAAAGACTCTACAGCTTCGCTATAGTAAGCTTTGAATGAATCCATGAAGGTGGCCAGGAATAGCTGCAACTTGTGCGTCGTATGAGGAGGTAGACACACATGATAACTCCATGTTGTCGTGCTCGGTGGATGACATTGATGCTCCTTGTCTGGGAAAAATTCCGATCCAAGATGAGAACAATTTGGTTTTCTGGAGTCGGCTTTGTATGCTCCAAGAAATGATGAAACCATTCTGTGAGTATATGGAGGTAATTAACACTAATTATTTCAACCGTCAACTCTGAACAACAGTTATTCCAGTTTCGCCCACATTGAACACTTTCGCTGGCTTGATATTTACTTTCTCCAGCTCTAGTTTTAGGATGTCGCAAAACAAATTCACGCTGTCGTTTGAAAAGTCTCTGGATCCAGTTGGCGACACCGATTCTGGTGTCCTCAAGCTGAGAGATGGATGTTGCATTAAAAATCACTTTGCCACTTTTTCCCTGACGCTGTTTTAGAGAGAGGAAATGGATGTTCAATATTGTTTCTCACGGCGATCTGGACAGCTAATTGTCAGATATCGGAGGATCTTAATCCAAAATACCTGCTCTCCATGATCTTGCAGTACCAAACTAACTCGTCCTTCACTTCCTCTCCTAGGATGCACTTTCGTCCATGCTTCGTATTTACTAAAGCATTTACGTCCTTTGGTTCATGCTTTAATTAGTCTTTAAGAGTTGATTTCGCCACATTGCACACTTTCGAAGCTCTTAAATACTCGTACTCTGTCTTCTTTTCCTTTACAGCATTAACAACTTCGATCACGTACTGCAGACTCCGCTGCTTGGCATTTTTCAAAGCTGACATCTGTATAATAAGGATGTTAGTTTGAGATAACTAATCGAAGCTAATATTGGATATCCGATATTGCTAATCCACTACTATCCGACGGTAAGAACCCTCGACAGCAAACAAGCAATGACGCACAGAGTGGAAAATATAATCTATGAAATAAAAATCAGAATTCACATACTTTAAAACATATAAAAATACAGGATAAATATCTACATTTAGCTGATGTCTTCAGATACAGTGAAAGCTGCAAAATGTTACACGACTGCCGTTTCACAATAATTGTCACTAAACTACAACGTGTTCCTTTTCCTGCCCGCAAACACAGATTGGCCACATGGCAGAAGGCAAACTGTTTAATGAACACTCCGGTAGAGTGCAGTAGTTACAAGCAAGGAAAGCCTACATCCGATAATGGGAAACCATCCGATAATCGGCTTCTCTCCCGAGTTGCCAGGTATCAGCCGCCATTAAATGTTGTGCCTGCTATAGTATTTTTTCTGTAGAAATTGATCTAGAGTGTTTTTTTGTCTACCACCAAACCTTTATTAACGACCGCATGCAACACCTCACTATGACCTGAAAATTGGAGTGCGTTGTGTGGTGCTAGAAAAACGATAGTATCCGTATCGTACAAGAAACAATTAGTGATAAGTTGAATAAGTATAATGAAAGCAAGAAAAAATACAAAAGAAATGTACATTAAGAGACTGTGAATTGAAATTATGAAATATAAAGCCAAGGCAGATGCGACGCTCTTATTGGAGGGTCTTGAGTTTATTCCCATCAATCTCTGATCTTGCGTTTTTCATGGCTTTTCCTGATCGATAGGTAAAGATTACTTTGTATATCTATTAACACTGCAGTAATTAATGGTTTTGATATAGATTTTATGCATAAAAAGATAGAAAAATTTAAGTATCAAAGGGCTGTTACAGAGGTTTCTAACCTCAAAAAAAAAAGTTTTTTTAAAAAGTTTACTTACCATCTGTGGGCCAATAAAATATTTACAAAAATTTGTAAATCAATTGGAATAAATTTGGTCCCTCAAAATAAATTTAATGTACAAAATTTACTAAATTTTTCTAAAAAAGATAAAATTCCAAATTATAAAAAATCTGTCATTTATCAATTTAGCTGTCTGGATTGTGATAAGGTTTATATTGGTAAAACTAAACGTCATTTAGAAACCAGAATAAAAGAGCATTTTAGAAATATTAAATATAAACAAACTGATAAATCAGCTGTGGTAGATCATTTATGGTCATTTAATCATGAAATTAATCCAGAGGTTAAACTATTAAAACAATTAAGTGGACCTATAGGTTTAATGATTTTGGAAAATATATTTACTTTAATAAACAGCTACCGTATTATGAATTTTCAAATACGTCCAATAGATTGAATTTATAGGTTTTTGTTTTCAGAGATTAGTAATTAAAATGAGTATCAGAAGCTATGGTAACTAATTTGTTTGTATAGCTTTGAAAATGAGTTGGAGTCAACTCGAAACTTGTTGGCACCAAAGAACTTGCAGTATTAATAAGATTAATGAAGTTTTTAGTTTCTAATTTGTTCTTACTTTAGATAACTTGACCTGTTCAAGCACATCCTTGACATTGGCGGAGCTATTATTTAGTAACTTTACTCTGTTTATCTGTTTTTGGAGCATTTACAATGCGCTTCAGAAGATGATCTCAAACAGAACGCAGTAACTGAAAGTGGCTATGTTACAATCAAGCGCTTTGATGTTACAGCATCCTAAAATTGTTAGTATTTGTCCGAAACAGGAGATGGCAGTACTAATAAGAAATGTTTTGGGTTTTGAATGTTAGACCCTGTTTACGCACATGCCTTTAATTGCTTAAATGGTTTGTATCTAAGTATATCACAGTAGAAAGAAAACTCAATTTTCTTCTATTTTACTCTACATGTTCTCCCTGGTCAATAGTATACCTAACTAGTAAATTGTATTCACAGATTTAAACCAAATGTATAGGCTTTTCGGCAGATTTGTAACTTCTACTTTACTACGGTTCTATATTCTGCTTAAATCTTAAGCACTATAGTAAAACAAGTTAACAGAAATACTGACTTCTTTGCACACTTATCGCGTCCAACGGTAACAAAACGAGGTATAAATTTAACCAATGTAAAAGCAGTGATATCCTTATCTGAAAATAAATGGGGTAATTTAAGTCCATCGTTGCTTTCTTCCTAGAACTCGTGGACGTGGTAAATGATCTTCTTCTAGAATGTATCATTTTCAGAATATGCACACATTTATTTGTACATTTGTTTCATGTAGAATGTGGTTTAAAATTTCTAGTGACATTTGCTTCTGCATACTTATTTGAAGAAAAGATTTCTGATATGAAATTTATCACCAAGAGCCAAAATCTTACATTGAATTCCGAGTTTCTGTAGCCATTATAGTTTACTTTCATATTGCTTTTAAAATATATTCTTACTATCTTATTACTTTCTCAACTATGTATAGCTAGTAGAGAAAGTATTCTATTTCATTAGAAATTCAATATTGACATTTAAACGGAAATATATGTTTTGAAGAACCCTAAATCTCCCTCCCCCACAAAAAGCATTTGTAGAAAAACGTGTCTTTGTTTACGAGTGTGTGTATGTACGTGGTGTGTGTATGTGTGTGTGTGTGTGTGTGTGTGTGTGTGTGTGTGTGTGTGTGTGTGTGTAAACGACAACTCAAATACAAGTCGGCTAAACTTACAAATCAGTGCAGCGGACTCGTGTGGCAGTGGTGACGGCTACCGTAACCTCGCACAATTGTCACCTTCCATTCCGGTGACTGTTGACTACTTGAGGTCCCATGAACGTTGCAACAGTACAGTAAGGAGAACACTGCTAGCTGACACTATTATATGTACAATATTAGCATCTTCAAATTGTTCTTTAATTTTATTCTGCCAATCTTCAAAAATTGTTAAAATTTTAACTTTCAATGTTTTATCATCTGTTGTGCGAAAGCATTTAATTAATTTTGTAATAATATCATTATTCTCTGATTTCTCAGTGGACGTTGCTGTATTATCCTCAACATGAAAAACTTTCTTTGCTAGGGAACTTGTCACTTTCTGGAGCTTTTCTCGGGGATATCCCTTTCGTGTAAATTTTCAGTTTTTGATAGAGGATTCGCCTATTGAAACTAAACTCTTATTAATATCCTCAATATTATCAACATCTTGCACAGGCGCAGAACTACCTGAAGAAGAAACGGAATTTTCACTTCTTTCGTTTACGTGGCATTCGCTTGATATATGTTTATCATCACAAGAACCAGAGGTTTCAGATAACAGTTCATTTGACGTAAAATGAAGTTTATGCGGCATGAATTACATATTCGCACATCCGGAGATTCCGTTAAACTTATTTTTGTCGATAAATCGCGACATTATCTTACATTAGATTTCTTAAAAGACTGTTTAAAAGAAGATTAAAATGATTTGAACATTTGTCGTTCACTGCCACTCATGTAAGTTTATACCACAGGCTTTAATGATACGACCTTTTCCCACCGAAATTAAATTTCTAACTGGTTAGTGTTTCATCAGAATTATTTATAAGGACACTATCTGGAACTGATAAAGAGATGTAGTTGCAATAAACATACTGTGCACGTAGCTGGGGCGGACAGCACATGCTCAAATGTATATACAAATGTCATCCGTGAGCGCTTACGGGCCTCCAGAAAAAAAAAAAGCTGTAGCAAATGTACTTATGCACGCTCCATAGATTTTAATGTCTTATTTTATAGATAAAATGTCAGGGAATACATGTGTATTTTTTAGATTTTTAAAACATTATTTAAATTCTATGTTTGGTTTTACAAAATATAGCATCAAAACAGTCCAAAATTTCTATGTAGTAAATATTGGTCTAAAGTTGTTAAAACTGTTGTGTTTAACCTTTCTAGTGCGCCAAACCCCAACTCCCAAATCTATATGGCCTTAAGAGTAACAAACGATTTTATATTACGGTGCGCGCAGAAATTGCTTAACTTCTATAGCTTGTCTCACCCTTAGATGACAGTATGGAGTTAAATGGGTTACATCTGTATCTAGCGCATACGAGTTACCGCTAGCTTCGTCCTTTTCTACTCTTGCGCTGTTGCCAGGTTCCTAATAGCATGGTGTAAATATTCAGCTGTTATAAATTTCAAGTTTGAACACATTATTCTATGCAGAATGTTTTTCTCTAGTAATGTATATCCTTTTTGGGGCCATTATACACTTCTGTAGGCCCAAATGTCTATAAAAACGTTTTTTTTTTAGTAAAACTCCAACATCTGCTGTTTCTATACTCATCACGCCCTAACAAACTGCTAGACTGCGTTTATACTTTTTTCTTTGCTGGAGTAAACTACAGTGCCGCCACCTGCCTACTTTGAATTGTCTATGTTTACTCTGTTAAGTGTTAGAATTTTTTAAAGTAAATGTTTTCGGAAAAATTTATATTTGTGCACTGCAAAAGTTATGCAGTGGGAAACTTTTTTATTATTGAGTTTACATCGGAGACAAAGCGAGAGCAAATGTTGAGGAGGTTTAGAGACAGTGGAACAAATGGTATTCACCTATTCAGCTAATGAGCGTCAAAAGAAGGTAACAGTAAAAGTTAACATCAATTTGTAAAGAAGCGTATGTGCTTATACTTGTGGAACCAGTGAAGTGTTATTAGTTATTTATTTAAATTTTTAGTTTTTCAAGGAACTATTTAGACTGCGAAAGCGCGGCCAAAGCGCACGTGACATGGATTACATCTCCTTTTGATATACAGAGTATAAAAGTATATCGCAACAGGTTGCCCGAAGATCACTTAGTGTATCTTCTAACCGAACGGGATGGCTCAGGAGGTAACGTCTGTGGCCCGCTTTCGGAAGGTCTCGGGTTCGATCAACGTGACCGCGCACTCTTACATGGGTTTTTCCATGGATTCTCCCTGTCACTTAGGCGAATGCTGGGGTCCATTATGTCATAGCACGGTTTGCTTTCCATCATTTCTCTTCATTCCATTTCCTTATCTTTCAGGTGCACTTTCAGGCGTAGTGTTGGCAGTGCCGGGCAGATGGTGCGGATGATTACGCATAACTGTGGTTCTCGGCTCTAGGTGGCGTTTGGCCGGCCCTGTCTTCCGTCGGCGTGGTGGGGGGGGGACGCTCAGTGGGACACCAGAACCGCGGTATAATGGCCACTTGGTGGGGCCTGGCGCCCGGATGAAGAGATCTCAGCACGTGTTAGGGACTTCCGCGCGTCTCTGTGGCCTTTCGCTGCGACTCTCTGTGGCACCTTAGGTTCACTCAATTCATTCCTTTCTCCTGGGGAGTGATAGCCACAATAGATTTGGTAGGTCGAATTGAGCGAGGTGTCCCCTCTGTGTCTGTATCCTTTTTGGTGTATCTTCCAAAGCTATGCACTTCAACTTTGTCACCAAATATTGGTAGACTTCTTAAAGTACCAAAGAAATCACTAATGAGCAGGTGTTTATCGCATACTGTTTGAAAGTGCTTTCGTAAATCAAATGCAACGTACACGTAACCAACCCGCCACTGCAACACAATACACGTGTGAGTGTTAAAGAATGGAGAAGTCATTACCTCTAGACCATGGATGACGACATAGCACTCAGTAGTTGCTAGTATCAAACATCGGACACCCTGTACTACGTTCCGTATTTTAAGGATAAGTTGAAAATTTTAATTTTCAGATTTTCATGCTTATGTTAGACTGCTGCAATATCTGTAAGGGGTTTAAAATACGCAGTTAAATTTTCTCGCTGTAGGCTTTCTGTTTTCTTCGTCAACTCCGTACGAAAGGTAGAGTTAAGAAGATATTTGCCACAGCTAACGCCTGCCTCAAGATAATTGGGTGTGAATATTTTATTGTTCTGTGCAACGCAACTGAGTGACACCGGGTCTGATATTCTGCTTTCCCCCCGCAATGTTTTGGTGAAAATTTCATTTTCTCCAGGTCATTATTTTTTCATACGCCAGTTACCGTGCGACTGCCTCTACCAGTACCATGCCTTTTGTGCATTTAAACGTACAAATAACTGTCACACACATACACACTGTTCCTTTTGCCTCACGTTCTTCTGTTGTTTGTTCACAGGTGCGTGATGGTACATAACATGTGTTTTCGTGTGTAAACTGCTGTTTTTTACCTGGACTATGACGCTCAAGTGCTTACCCTTTTGTTTATAACACTGCGCAGCTAGAGGGCAACATGGAGTTCCCTCTTTAGTGTAATAATACACTAAGGAACAGATTTTAAAGAACTCAGTAAATTCATTGTAATTTGGAGGTTTGTGTGTAAATCCGTCTATGGAGCTGTACTTTTATATTTTGTGGTTTTGTTACATAGAGGTTTATTACATTTGTAAGTATTTGTAGGTTACTCACATACTAAGAATTAAATATTGAAACTAGTTCATTAATAAAATCACAAATTTATGAAACAATATAATCACACATTGATTTCTGGACCTTTAAAAGACGTGTCAATAACGAAAAGAGAGAGAAAATAGCAACTGCTCCCACATCACATTACGGAACGACATGGGATGTTCATGTACATTCACTCTCATTACACCATTGTGCACATTGTAACCAATAACAATTTTAACCGAAATTAAACATTTTCAGCTGATTTTGAGTGAATAAATTTATAATTTTAGCGGCAAATAATGAAATCAAACATTTTCCATGCTTTTCAATTTAAAATACATGTACTTTATATCAATATCACTTTATTTTAATATGTTTTTGGGTTCTTACCTTTACAATAATATTCCCTAAAAACAGAAAAAATATTCTGGTCCTGAAAGGGCTAATATATGGTCTCTGTTGGGTCTGAACCCACGACATCGGGAACCGGAGAACGGTTCATTTTACCTTAGAGCATGGAGGGCGTATTGGCAGTCTGTTATACAACGCCTGAACATATGCTCCGCGCTCGCAGGTGAGGCGGAGAAGTTGCCTATCCAGTACGGGGACGACCAGTGCTTCGCCGCTAGTTTACTCTGTTAAAAACTCTGATCAAAGTACCACAGTGCCTTTTCCCCTGTAAGAGGAGTGGCACTGGTGTTTTGTTTAAATATAATTCAAAACCTGAAATGCCAGATTCATATGACTTTCTCTATCCTTCATTATTTATCTTTATATAGCATCTACTGTTCTTGTAAAACGCAAATTCATGATACAAAAGTGTATTTTTCTATCTACTTCTTTTTAATCGATACAAGTGATTGTAGAAGTGCCTTTACTACACAGTTAGACGAGGCACTATCTTGCACTAACTTTTCTTACAAACTCTTATTCTACTATCTTCTTCATGTTAGTCGAGATAAACATTTGCAGAAATTGTCTTGTTCCTGATTGTGTTATGGGTGCAAGGAGAACAAGAGAACACCGTAGGCTTGAGCGATACTCAGATCTTTTAAAGCTTTGAAATTCCGTTTAGAAAAGGGAATAGCGACCTCCATCTGAAAACATTTGAAATATTGCAAAACTCCTATAAATAACTAGGACTATATCCGATATATTTCACTCCACAAAAATGCATTTGGACACAACTCGTAAGTTTTAACGGGATTTACATTTTTGTACAGGAAGATTTGGTCTATCACTTATGGTTTACCAGTTATGCAAGAGCTACCTGGGTTATAGCCAGAACATTCAAAATATACATTTCATTTGCCATAAAAACGTCTCAAGCATACGTCATTTTAATGAAAATTGTTACGGCCAGTTTTGAGAAAATCAATGTTTTATAAACATTTTCCATATAAGGCTGGAGGAATTTTCTTCAGAATTTTCGCGTCGCATCCTTGAAAAACATTAAACTTAAATAGCAACTTCGGTTTTTAACCGACATTTCGTTTTTGAGTTATGATGTTCACAGACACACACAAACACAAACACACACACGGATATTTTTATACAACTGCTGTTTTGATTCAGGGGACCTCAAAACATATATTTCTGGTGAAATATCTACATTGAACTTTTGGGTCAAAAAATACTTCCTCTGCTTACTATACGCAGTAGAGAAAGTAAAAATGATCCTTCAACACAGACTCCAAATTTTCGTTTTTGTGAACTATTCAAACCTGCAACTAGAATGCTTTAACGAAATTGTAACCCAAAATACCATTCGCTTGTAGCTTCGCAAAATATAATTTTTTATTGTTTCCTTTCCTGAATTCCTTAAACGAAAAGCAAGCAAAGCTGCCATTCCCCAATGGTTTTCGTGCGCTTTCAGCAACACTGTTTTCCAAACAAACGAGCTACAGAAGTGGGTAAGGCCAACGCTATCTGCTGGCGGAATTTAAATAAGGCTGGCACCCATGGGAAGAACTTGCGGGCAAAAGAAGACTGTCTACACGCTGCAGCTTATTTCTATTTTGGAGTTCGATATTTATTATTTTAAACATAAATAAAGCTGCAAAGGCCATACACATATTTACATCGCTAGAGGTCATTTTAATCCTTACCTGAGACTTAAGTATGCGAGTGATAAACTCGTCATTCTTTCCAAAGAACACGGATGATATTCTCCTGCTCCTTCTTCTTCTTCTTCATCTTCTTCTTCTTCTTCTTCTTCTTCTTCTGTCTTTCAGAGATTACGCCAATCAGTCTGTTCCGGCCTCAATGCATCTTAGGCTGGGTCTTCCTGGATCTCCTCTGCGTATTAATCTATACCGTAACATACTTTTTGGAGTCCTGTCGATTCTCTGTACATGTGTTTCCCCATTTCTGCTATATTCATTTTGTCTTGTACTGAAAATATATGTAACTGGTCTCCTATTTTTACATTTATTTCTTATCTACTCTTGTATACCCTAATAATGCTCTTAGCAATTTCATTTCCTTAGCTTGTATCTTTTATATTATTTTTGCTTTACAGCCAAAGATTCAGTGCCACACAAAAAAAACCGTTACCGCCACAACTTCATCAAATTTCAATTGGCTATCGAGAAATTGACTTATCGCATTTTAATTTTCTTTCGTGTGCATCTAAACATTAAATATTTATTGCATGTTTAAATAAAGTAGGAAAACTGTTGTGAAGCCAGCACATGGCAATGGCAACACAACAAAGAACGGTTGGGGCTGGGCGCCACGTAACAAAGACGCTCAAGGTCAAGCTTCCCCACACCACTCATGAAAGCAAACACGTGACTAACAACAATCAAGCGGCAACACAAAGGGTTTTACAGAGCATTTGAGAAGTGCCCGGTAGCCGGCATGTTCGTAGAAGTTGAAGAAAGGTCCGTGTTACTCATCCTCGCTATATAAGGAGACGAGGCAACGAGCTAAAGTGGTAATTAGTTACAGACAGCAGCAGTCACTCAGTTCTTAGTTTGAGAGTTGTGTCAACTGCGTCGTGAAGGAAGGTAGCGTAGCAGTTATGAGTATCGAGTGATTGTATCGTTAAGAGTTAGTGTTCGAGAGACAGAGAAACTGAAGAAAGACAGTGAAAGAACTGAAAGGTTACGAGAAGCAGTTGTGGGTTTTAATGACACGAAAGGCTAAATACTGTGCTAACGTCAGTAAAAGAGAACTGTGCATTTGTGAGAAAATAAAGGGAAAAAATAACTGAACTGCACTTTCTCCAGCTTGTCACGCTGCTGTGACAAGTGGGCTTCGTCAAATTGTTATATGGTTAACAAATTTAACTATATATATTACAATTTATTAAAATAGTAGCAAACAGTTCCTTTCAGAAATTTAATTTTGATAAATTTAACAATATAATCGCATGCATAAAATGTAAACTATCTATTTCCAAATTGCAAGTATTTTGATGTGGGAATTCTATTTGCTAATTTGTTAATGACCTCAAACGGGTACCTGTGTCTTACTAGATTATACATTTGCTGGTTTGCGGTCAAATTGCTGCAGAAAAACTACTACACGCAACTAACATATATTGGCTAATAGGACGCTCGTAAAATTTCTGACGCTTGCTGGCGTCGTAAGTTACTCGCCACTCGCATTTTGATAAATGCCATTAATTATAGGAGCGTTGCATAGATAACCATGAACAGGTGAATAGTAAACTCATAAGGATCCGTAAAGTCAGAATGATATGTTTATCAGATTACGAGAGCATGAGAAACGCGGATATAAATTACAAGACGTATAGAGTGACAAAACTGGGCTTCTATCAGTGAGAAAGATGTAGTTCCGGAAAATGGGACGAGAGTGTTTTACTCCTTTTGGATTGATCATCTGTGTGAAACTATCAGTTGCGGTCTTATCCGACGTACGTACGTACGAACCTAGTCTCGCTTCTCGAACACGCTGATTACTTTTAGGTTGCCTTCATTGAAGCCTTCGCCTCTGCCAAATGTGGTAATTTGGGAACTGTGCCAGACATCCTTGATGGTTCGGATCCTGCGTTAAGATTTAGGTCACCTCCACCATCTCGTCATTAACCTATCATCGGGGTCAGTGAGACTCACATCGCCCTGTCACCTTCAACTTTTCTGTATAATCAAACTAACCAAATCCTGATGAAGTAGTCATTAGTGATACAGTATTTGCTTTTTGGCTACTTGTATAAAAGGAATACGGCTTTTCACTGAAATGATGCACTGTTCTGGAAGATCGCATTTATACAGAGTGAAAACTATTCAAACCGACAAACTCTGTGAGGCTGCACGGGTACGAAACGTTTAATTGCTCGTCATGCACAGTAATAGGCGGTCAGACTTTCTTGTATTCCAATATACCGTCAGATTTCAATCGCTCAGAACCACAAGACTAATAATGCAATAACAACGGTTGTCACATGGATATAGCAATGTTTATGCGTTTGATATGCAGATTTTGTTTTGTCCGCGACGTCATCGAGCGAATGTAAGCGCCTTCATTTGATTGTTATGAATTAGCGTAGCGTAAAATTATAAATTAGTGTAGTGTAAGAACGCGTTTAGCTAGGACAATAAAAATGTTCACCAAATCATGCATAAAACTCTGCATAACATTGAAAATTAGAAAAAATTAAAATGTCGGCTGATATGAAGCGCAAATCAGAGAAAAGCTTGTGTTGAAAGAAAGTTAAAAAACCTAAAATTTCAGTGCCAAGGGAATGTGAGAGCTACGGCAGCATCGAAAAGGAAATTAAAAACGGCGCAAAGCAATAACGTAAGTGGACCATCGGGCGTACAGCGGCCACCGACAGAGCAAGCGTCCATTGATTCCATTGCAGATTATTCTATCCCGACGTCTTTACGGAAAATCTACGGCGTGGACCTTGGCTACGCCTGTCGGTGTTTTCGTACCTCCATTTTGTCTGCGAGGATTTGTTAATCCATTAGAAAGATTCAGTTGTAATGACGGATTTGTTGTACCGATTGAGGGACTCGTTCTTCATTTCTTTTACATTCGTACGTTTCGACCCAGCACAGTATTGTGTACTAATGGAGCAATTAAGCCTATAGTGAGTACACTAATATGGTTGGTACTAACTACTCAGTGAAACCCAGAAGCAGACATCTAACTCTGGTATAGAAAGGTTTAATCTACAACAATTAACTTGCTACTCTATATTGCAATACAAGAAGAAGAAAGTGTGGTCTGAAATAGACAGCATTTGGCTTTACAGATATTACTGGCATCCCAAATTGCATTTTGGGAGAGGGCTTCAAATATCAGAGTGTCATAAGTTCCTCTTAGCACCTCCGCAATTGCTTTCGGGAAGTTAAAAACCGGGGGACTTAAATGTGACACTAAAGCGGGCACTGGGAGCTGTGTGAAACCTTGACAAAATACGTCAGTTAAACGCTAATACATCACATGATCTATTCCTGCGCCTACTTCTGTGGTGTGGTGGTAGAGTGCCTGCTTCAAATTCAAGAAGTCCCAAATTTGAATGTCATTTAGGGTGAGCTATCCGGAAAAGATATTTTGCGAGATTTCCCATTATCCCGAAAAGATGAACGTCCGGTAGTTTGCACCTCTATAGACCTCGAATTCATTTGGGCATCATTTCACTAATTTTATTCACTCATCGTCTGATATGATATCACTTGCAGGACGTCAAGTTACTAGAAAAATCTGATGTGTTGCACTCACATGACTTTCCCTACTCTTATACTAACCATTCTTACAAACGCTTAGTCCTCTATCTTCTTTGTGTTAGTTGAGATAAACATTTGCAGAAATTATATTGCTTATTTCCTTGCAGACGCAAGGGGAACATAGCCATACAGTAGACTTTGATTGGTAGTCAAATCTTTTAAAGCTTACAGATTGCGTTCTCTTTGCAGATATAAAAAAAATGAATAACGATGTTCCATTTGACGAAAGTCTATTTTCCAAATCGCACACAAATAACAAGGAGTATCTCCAAAATGAATTTATTTGGAGATAAATTGTGTTTTAGCAAGGTCTATATTTTTTGTTTACTAAGATTTGTCTATGTGTTACGGTTAATCAGTTATACAAAGGTCATTCAGGGTAAGCATGACTACTTGCCCTATAGTCAGAGAATTCAAAATATATATTTCATTTCTCCTACAAATATCTTAAACATATGACACTTTAATCAAAATCGTTAGAGCCATTTTCAAGAAAATCAAAATGATTTAACTTAACTTAAATACCAAATTTGACATACGCAAATGGGTCGTTTTCTAAAAATGCTTTTTGTTGGATTCAGGGGCCTCAAAACATATTTTTGGTGAGATCTCGGAATCGAATTTTTGGGTGGAGTACAGTACTTCCTTTACTTATTATGCGTGGTAGAGAAAGTAAAAATGATCTATTCCTGCAATATGAACTTCCAGGATATAATTTCCATGATGTTAACGGAAATAAACTTAAACTATATCCCAAATATATGAATTCTATAACTTTATATTTATCAGAAATGTAATCGTCACAACAGTTTAATTGTATTAAATTCATAGGTTGAAGTACCTCCTGAATCTAGTGAAAGTTTAGTGAAAGTTTAGTACGCGCGCGCTTATGAGCAGCATTTGTTTTTCTTTATCTGACTACTCTTCCCTATGCAGGAATTACACCCCTTACGACTTATAAGGCTGTACCCAGGGTCAGACGCTTGTTGGGCAGCAGAGGAACCTAAGGACCAGACAGAGTGAAGACCTGGAAGTGGGTGGTCAGCCAAGCACCAGATCTGATAGTGAGGAAGCGGATGATGTGAACGGCGACGGTAAATTGCCTCCCCAGTTATAAAAATAACGTAAATTGCCTCCTGTGTACTTGAGCTCTGTAGCGTAAATTGCCTCCCCCAGTCATCTGGGTATTTTTCCTTCACCTTCAGTCCGCCACTGTTAACTGAAGTGTTTAGAGCCAGACATGAATATCCCACAAAATTTAAAATGCCGTTTCTCCCGTTTTAATGGCTTCTTAAACAAGTAGTTATTGGTTAATAAACCACAATTTTCCTTCCTATTTGAAGAATTAGGACTGTCAGTAATTTAAGATGCAAATTACTGGTATGGTTAAAAAAGTGGTGAAAAACATAAAACTTAAAGCGTTGTTAAAATATGCGTCATTCTTTAAAATGGTAGGAATTTAAAATAAACAGCCCTTAAAAACTGAAGTCTAGTAATAACTCCTTGTTCAAATGCTAATATCTTATTTTGTAAAAATATTTATTTCGTAAGAGCATGTTTATTTCGTTTGCCTACACTTCTAAGCAGTCGCTTTGTATTTCCTTCAGTACTTCAGTCAAGATATAAGTATTTGGATGACTGGCGTTGAAAAAGACTGATAATTTTTCTGTGGAAGGATTTACAGTTGTTGGTAGTGCGTCTAATTGATGATAGTTCACCCCCTTATCGGAGGGAAGTTGGCATCTTCTGATGTGTAGTTATCCAGAATGTAATCGGTGAATTCACCAACAACTTCAAGTTGCAGTAATGGAAATCCAAAGAATAATCTAAGAAATTGACTTCTTTCTGCTTCTTCTTTATACGAGTGCATAACAGTTAGTCCAAAATCTTTCATTTTTCTGTACCAAGTCTGACCTAGAGGAAATCTACATCGTTAATGTCTATCTCGGGCCACACTGTTTTCACGGTTTTGTGAAAATCCATCATGTCGTCATTTTCCAAGAAGAAGTAATCCGAGCCGAAATCCATTCAATGGTGGATTTACAAATGTGGAATACACAGCGACATGGAGGCAATTTACGTATATCATCTCAGATATCTGAGAGGCAATTTACATACTTTTGAAAAGACAAACAGTGCCCTGGGAGGTAATTTGCATCATCCCCATCTGAAATGCTGGCGAAATCGATGATTGGAAAGGTGATAATAGAGCAATTTGTGGAAACCGGAGAACCCGGAGAGCCCGCCCTGACGCCGCTTCGTTCACACAAATATCACATCCGGGTCCATGCGATCGAACCCGGGCCGCCTAGGTGGCAGGCGAACGCTCTAACCGCTCGGCGCCAACCTTATGAGCAGTATAACTTTTAAAAATCCTTTTGAAAGAAAGATAAGAATTTGTGTTTTGGTTGAATATCTTTCGAGGTTGCAATTCGACGATTTTAAGCACTGTTCTTTTCATGCACATTTTTAGTCAGTTTCATTTTCAATAAATTGACTCTAATGATATCAGTCAAAACAAGTTGGTACAAGTAAAGTGTAATATATAATTTTCTGAGCGTAGCGTGTGAAATCATCTTCATGCTGTACTACCGTTGTCTAGTTAATTATTTGAAGCTTTATAGGGTTGGTTATTATTCACGAGATTACAGTGAGTGGTCATTTGGTTTCATTACTAAGCTTTTGGACGTCTATTTTGGCATTTTTCGAGTAATTATAAAATAGGGTATTCGTCTTTCTAAACAGTCATTGCTAAAGCTAACTAGAAGTTGTTCTGCTTGGCCTACTGCAGTTTCGAATGTATTAGCTTTCTTGCAATACGTGCTGACTCATGCCCTACATATTGCATTTTGTTTTGCAGGGTTTACTAAATCTCTCGATGTTCGCTCTCTGAAGAGGGGCGAAAGCTAGGTCATGGAATTGATTATCACCCCACTGCCAACACGTGAAGGGATAGCAGTTAAAGCGTTTTGTGTAATTGATAAACCGTAAGATAGACAAAGTTGTACTAAACAACAAATGTAGATTCCTTTAAAGTATACATTTTATGTCAAATGTTTGTGGCAGTAACTATTTCCGAGGTATTCTTTAATATTGCTTTGTATTTTCAGATAGTTGTACTCTTCCAGAGATCTCACTATTCGTCAGAATTTGGGTTTTACTCTTCGTGAATATACGACGTTGGGTACGGCGTACAACAAAGGACGCTCGGGTCAAGAAAGGTGCTCAACATCGCGACTGTTTGTGTATACGTGACTAACAACAATGAGCACGGCGCATATCAAACAATTGCTGGAATCCGCGAGGGGCATCCGGCGGCCGACGTGTTTGTCGAAGTCGAGAAAGTTCCATGTTACGTCATCGTCGCTGTTCAAGGAGGCGAGGAAACAGCAGAGGAGAAACTTACAGACATGAGTCGGTCACTGTGTCACTGAGTGCGAGACAAAAATGTGTGTGGTATTGCCATCGCGTCGAAGTAAAGAAGATGTAAGGAGTCTCGAGTGATTGTATCGTCGGATTAGTGTATGAGGGACAGAGAAAGTGAAGAAAGAGAGTGAAAGCACTGAGTCAAGGTTACGAGAAGTAAACAGCTGTGAGTTGTAGTATCACGGAAGACCGTGTTAACGTGGAGAAGAGAATGGTGTACTTGTGCAAAAGTTTAGAAGGAAAATAAAGTGATAAAAAAGTAACTGGACTGAACTTTTTCATTTTGTTACACTGGTGTTAGGAGTGGGATTCGTAGAATTGTCATTTTGTTACAATATTTTAAGTCGATTGCTGTTCTCTGAAGATAGCCTAAGTCAATTTTCTGAGCTATTAATCTACAGCTAAGCCGCAAAGCTTTGGCCATGCCATTATAATTGACAAATTGCCTTTAATGGTGCATGATGTCTATGGAGTACAATCGATTTCAGTGTCTGTTCGACGAAGCATGTCACAGCCACTGTGGTAGCCATGATTGTCAGTAATTAGTAGATAGGCTGCTCAGAGGTTCAGCTTAGAGTAGCAAGTGGTGGCTCGCCGGCAAGTATAATGACACATTAATAATTACAGTGGTCTCTATCTTAGCATGGACCAGCATTCCTGTACGTGTGTTCTCCATACGGCTGTTCTGACGCTGAATTACTCTGGGGTCAAATTATTAAACTATTGTTTTAAATACTGCAGTTTATTATTTTCACTGCCATCTACTTGCCGTATGTAAGATAATAGTATATTATACAACGAGAAAACAATGGCAGCAATTAACATGTGAGTATATTTTATTTTCATAACATTCATACGAGCATTTTAATTGCCATAATACTTAAGTTTCATACACATGTTCGATCATCAGTCAAATTCAAAACAGTTATAAAATGTTTTTAATAGTGACACATTTAAAAATCCCATCCTGACACCTGTACAACAAGCTGACGAAATCAGTCCTGTTACTTCTACATCACTTTATTGTCTACAGTCTACAGTCCTTCCTATTATCACAACTCACAACCTTTATTTCTGTAACCTTGCTCAGTTCTTTCAGTGTCTTTCGTCATTTTCTCTGTCTCTCACTACGACGATGCAATCACTCGACGTCCATTAGAACCTTCTTCACGACGACCGACATATCTTTCGGGTCGACACATACACGCACAGCTGTCTCGCATTCATTGACACACTGACCGACTCGTGTCTGTACGTAAACTGCTCACTAATGCTTCCTGATCGCCTTATATAGTGAGTATGACGTCAATAGACATTTCTCGACTTCCACGCAAACAAGATTCGTTCTATTTTGTATTATATTTCCCTCCTTACCAGTGCTATCAATACTACAGGTAACCCTATCATTTGCTATGTCATCTGAGTACTGTACCAAAACTACGGTTCATCCTTAGTTTTGGTATCGTGCAACTCTGAGAGAGAAAGAATAAATATATAAATTGCTTGTTGGCGTACTGATCTTGACGAAACGTACTAGAACCCCGTGACAGAGCGGCAACTTCTCCGACATTCTCAGTGAGGCGGTATGCATAGGCCCCAGGCGTAGTGATTGAAAATTTAAAATTCTGAGCTAATAATACTAGCTTCCTTTAACTGTATAGCATAGATGTACTCGTAATGTAATACAAATATGTTATGCCCTAACTTCATCTCTTTTCTTTAATCGTTTATAAATTATTATCAATTTTTACTTTCTGTACTACCTAAACTGAGTAGAGAAGGTTTTGTATTCTACCAAAAAATATGATTGATATCGAAATTTCACCGGAAATATGTTTTGAGACTCCCTGAATTAAGAAAATAGGCCAGTGTGTGCCAGTCTGTGTGGACAGCATAACTCAAAAAATAAAAGTTGGTTAAAAACCAAAGTTGGTATTTAACAACACGAAGTTTTTGAAGGAAATTTCTCCACTCTAAACTACCCTTTAAATGGAAAATTTTCCGAACATTTTTATTTTCCTGAAAATGGCTTTAATAATTTTTATTAAAATGCTATATGTTTAAGATATTTTCATGAGAAATGAAATATTTTAAATTTCCTGGCTATAGCCCATGTAGTCTTATTTACTCTCGATGACTTTTGAATAACTCGTAAACCGTAAGAGATAGACCAAATCTTACTATACAAAATGTATTCCTCGCTAAAACACACAATCTATGTCCAAATAAATCTTTTGTAGGGGGAAGCATTTCGGTTATATTCCTTGTTATTTGTGCCAGTTTCGGAAAACCTTTAAACTTGCGTCAAATGCAACATAGTTGTTCATTTTTATATGTTAATGGCGCAAAGAGAAGAGAATGTTAGTTTTAGAATATTTGACTATCGCTCCAAGCCTGCTGTATTTCTATATTCTCCTTGCACCTTTAAGGAAATAAGCAATAAGATGTTTTCTGCAAATGTTTATCTCATCTAGCATGAAGAAGATAGGAGAATAAGAGTTTATAAGAATGGTTAGTACAAAAGTAAAGAAGGCTCTGTGAGTGCAACACATCTTTTTTCATTACGTCACTAATACCACCATTCACCATTTACCAATTCATTAGGTACGTTAGTGATCTGTAAAAGCGTTAGGTCTTCGCTAACAGTTTTAAAAAGAAATAAAGTAACTGGACTAGGATAACAACAATTGGATGTCTCTGACAGCTGTTTATGTCTGAAACAGATCCATTTACGAGCATACAGACCGAACAGAATATATAATTTATTATAACATAGCCATGTCATAAAAAGGACGCTTAAAAACTAAGGAACAGACGCCTCGGGAATATGGATTAACTCCCCATACGCAAAACAAAAGTTCTGAAGCTGCAATATCAGATTATTCCCCTTCTCCTTGCGCATCTTTTCAACGAAAGTTATGTGTTTTTATTGGAGAAGAAAAACAAAAAGTGGTACTGAAGCGAGGACGACTCTATCTTTTTATTTGTTTCTTTTTTTCCAGTGCTCATTTCTCAAAGCTGTAGCTTCCCACTCTCATCTTCACGTTTTTCCCTTTCTCTCTGGCACAGAGATTCGCAATTTGACGCACACTCGGTCGCCCTATTATTTCAGCGGCCAAAGTTTTATTGCCCGTAATATTAATATACTGCGTTATACCGGGCCATATGTCGTGCGTTTTATGGCGGCTTCGTGGAGTAGACGGAGAGGAAACGATGGCCAATAAAACACGAGCGAATGAAATGAATATAAATCTATTACCTATTTCAGCCGTCATACACATAATCATTCCTTTCCTGCTGCCAAGATTCGGAGTGGTAGGAATACTTTAAAAACTGAACCTGTTTGCATTGCAGTTAATTAAAAATTGCACACGAAAATGCATTTCAAGTCGTATTGTATCCACAAAAGTTGCCGTTTAAAGAGAAAAGAAACCTATTTGTATCTGTTACATAAAATTCAAGGGGGTCCAACTTTGAAACAAGTCACATTTTTTTTCATATAAGGTTTTCTAGACTTTTCTGAATATCTTTATGTATGAATTATTAAAGCTAGATAATTTATAGGACAGTCAATACTTTTTAAGATGAAAATTGCACCCACCATTTACCCAATGTTAGTAACAACGGTTACTTCTAAGAACTACATTTTTATATACAACTACACCATTATCTCTATAGAGAAATGTGACATCCAAGACATGTCAAGTGAACATTGTTTATATGATGTAAATGTGGTGGAAGACAAGTCATTACACTCCTTTTAATATGTGCTTCATAGAAGCATTACAAACAAAAAAGTATAATGGCATTTTGTTCTTTGATCTGCCGATTTCGAAAAAAATAAATGGTTTTTGATCCAACTTCGATGTGTAATTCCACAAAAATGTACGAAGATAACAGCTTCTTACTTGTAAGATGCGTAGAGTAACTTATTTCTGACATAGCTTCGGTAGTAATTATGCGACATCACACAGGGTTTCGAAATAATTAATCACTTAAAAGACCTGGAGAAATGCTCCAAGCAGCTTTTTCACACGTGCAGTAAGTCGACAATGTTGCGCTGAGGTTGGTCAGGAAATTGACCTGATTTGTGAATTTAAACAGGTCTGGCACTTTTGCTTTCGTTTTAATGTTTTGGGAGCCAACCCTTGTGATTGGACTACACTCGCACAGTAAACACAGAAGCACAAGATTTGTTTGTGTTTTCAGGAAGCACCGTTACTGTGTTTATGTACTGAGCTAGGGAAAGTAACACCCACTCAAACTGCAGTGTTGCCAGCTTGTTTTCGACAAAAGTAAATTATCTCCGCAGTAAACGGTCAGCGACAAAAACGTAAGATACAAAATGTGTTCCAAATATAGAGAAGTACCACTGGCTTAAATTAATGTAATGACTTCCCTTCCACCCAGTACATATATACATATAACATCAGTTTTGGTTTTAATAAAATTCAATTTTAAAAAATTATTAAATGTGACGTGTTGCATTCACATGACTTTCGCTACTGATTTACAAACTATTCTTACAATCGCTTATTGTTTCACCTATTTCTTGTTAGTTGAGTAAGACATTTTTAGAAATTGTTTTACTTCATATTTTCTTGTAAATATAGAAGTGCAGTAAACTTAAGAAATTTCCAAACCTTTTATGACCTCGTCACTATGTGGTGGCTTTCAAATATTTTAAAATTAAAATTGATAACAAGGAATGTCTGTAGATCTCGCTAAAACACACAATTTATGTCTGAATAAACTTTTTATAGAGTGAACCATTTCGGAGATATTCCTTGTTATTTGTGTCAGTTTCGGAAAACAGCTTTCGTGAAATGCAACATCGTTGTTCATTTTCTTATATGTTAAGCGTGCAAAAAGAAGGGTATATCAAAGCTAAAACGATTTGACTATCGCACAAAGCCTACTGTATTCTAATATTCATTCTCCTTGCACCTACAAGGAAATAAGCAATAAAATAATTTGTACAAATGTTTATCTCAACTAAGACGTAGAAGATATAGGAATAAGAGTTTGTAAGAATGTTTAGTACAAGAGTAGAGAAAGTCATGTGCGTGCACCACATCGGATTCTTGAAAACCTGCTCTTTATCTTTCTGTATCATGGAGTCAAGCCCAACATAATAAAAGCTGAAGGTGTAAGTATCTATTCTCCTATGTAGAATCGAATAACCAATGTATGATGAAAATGTCGGACATTAGTAACAATAACATGCAGTGTAGAATATTAAAAATGTTTTATAAATATTTTAACTTGTCTCATTGTCAAGCATATATAGTCGTATGAAATTGGAGTACAATGGTAATTAGGCTTTTCATATTAAAGTAATGAAACGTGAGCCTTAATTGGTGTTATGCTTGCGTTGCATAATATACTAATTTCAAGCCGTCTTATATTCTTAGTGAAATAATATATAGGAAATATGTATTTCTGGGTAGCTGAGCAGAAACGAATGCTCTCCATTGGATTTAGTGTCCTTTTTCTTCCTACTTGCAAATGGGTATTTCCGAAACGAAACATAAATTATTGGTTGGGAGGATTAAGGGAAGTTAAGCCGAGCAGAATTAAGCAAAGACAGCAAGATAGAGAAGGAGCGTAATTAACTTTTTTGTGCGTGTTTCCAATCCTCTGTGAAATAACAAGAGGGAGGAAAGAAAAGAAGTAGTTTAATACATTCCTCCCGTAGGATCAAAGTGCCAGAGTTATCGTGTTGCGCCCTTCAGTTGAAATACAGTATAGTGACCGCAGCCACAACTATTTGCACCAGAAATGTTCGCTTTTGGTGACAGAGATACAACAGAAGCGTTCACACACAGTGAAATTAGCACTACAAATACTACAGCGCTATAATGCGCTTTCGTATACCTACTGTTTTTACCCTCTTTCGTTTTTTGCAATTATGGCGAGTAATCCTTGCTTCTGTACCACTCTCCCAGTGGGTAAAGAAAGCATTGTATCCCACCGAAAAAGTCCATATCAAAATCCCCCGTGTTACCCAGAAGGTAACGACCGTTTTCGCATTTCCACTGAGCAGATCATTATAAGGTGTTTATTCAAGTATACCTTGGATTTTATTTATGTATTACCTTCTCTAAAGCGTATAATATGTAGAGGAAGGATTGTACTAGACACAAAAGTTCGATGTCGAAATTTCACCGGAAATACTTGCTTTGAGTTGATGTCCCTGAATAAAAGAGTGCATTTTTAGAAAGGAGTCCATATGTGTGTGTCTGTCTGTGCATGTGCGTGCGTGTCTGTGTAAGTGCGCGCGCGCGTATGCCTGTGAACAGCATAATTCAAAAACGAAAAGTTGGTTAGAAATCAAAGTTTGTATTATGTTTAATATCTTTGAAGGAATCGAGACGATGCTTTTGAAGAAAATTGCTCCACCCGAAACTACCCTTTACATGGAAAATTTTGAATTTCTCAAAAATGGCTCTAACGATTTTAATTAAAATGTCACATGTTTGAGATATTTTTATGGCAAATGAAATGTATATCTTTAATTTTCTGGCCATAGCCTATGTAGTCCTGTTTACTTAGGATGACTTTTGCATAGCTAGTAAACCGTAAGAGTTAGACCAAATCTTACTCTACAAAAATGTGAATCTCGGTAAAATATAATTAAATTAACACATTAAATATGATGAGGATTTACATTGTGGGAGTGGGTGATGATGTTCTACATCAGTGACATCAAACGGTGGGCTTGAGCGCAAGTGCGCGCTTTAGAGCTTAGCAGGCCCACGGTGCCCGTAATAGTAGTATCTGCTTGCTCTGCTTGGGAAAGTGTTCATCTGGGCTGTAAAATTATGGAAAAACCGAAGTAACTTCCTCATTTACAGTCCCTTAACATAAACACAAAAATTAATAAATATTGTGACATATTGGATGCAGTCTTAGAGCAGTTTGTTCGAAGGTTTTCAGAGTTGGAAGCTCTCAATTCTAAACTGAATGTGTTTTCCTTGCCCTATTCTGTTGATCCCGAGAATGTTCCAAGTCAACTAGAACTTAGTAATTTAACCTGTAATTCAGATTTTAAAAAGGCGAGTAGTGATAATAATAGTGTCAGATTTTATGAATTCCTTGATTCACGAACTTACCCAAAATTTCGTAAATTTGCTGCAGAAATTGTCTCTATGTTTGAGAATACCTACCACATCTGCGAATAATGTTTTCCTTAACAAACTTGTAGTGCCGACTAAGAACAAAATTGTCTGCCTTGAGACTTGCTTCTGTAATCAATGTTTTCCCAGACATTAATATGTTGCTGGAAAGGCATAAACTGGGCATATAATTAATGCGCAATTAGGTTCAAATTGTAAGCACAAGTACAGGTTTTAATGCGGAGTTACTTTTATTTTATGTTATAGGAGCAGTCTGTTTCCTTTTGAATTGTAAAATTAAAAGTTACATAGATGTTCCCTATCTTTTAGATTTTGTTTTTTGGAATATTAATTTGTTTTTGAATAATTGCATTATTATTGTAATTCATGCTCAAACTTCATAATCACAAACTCCATACAAATAAATACCTTTTAAACAAATAAGAAAAAAAATTACAACAATATTTGACTTCATTTTCGCTTTCAATCTTTTACACCCATGTTTTGCTTAACACCGCCGCTGCCAGTGTGTACACCAATCTCTGTCTCGGGCATTTCATGCCCACGAGTACTGCTAAGATCACGAAATTGCGCTTGGTTTGATATCGCTCTTCTAGACGGCCTCCAATTAAGCTACCGTCCACAACTATGAAGCAAGAAGTAGTGGCAGAATCCCTTTGCAAATAGTTTGAACGTGGTAGTACTTGATAAACCTTCAAGCTTCATGGAAAGACAGCTAAATAACATCTGGAGTTCAGGAGAGAACCAACCATGCTCCTTCTGAAAACTCAACAAAGAGTGCTTACCAGACCATTATTTGATAGAATCCAAACAAGCCAGATGTCTAATGTGCAAGAGCAATGCTCGCCTACAATATCATGTGTAAGAAATATGCACCTTAATTATTTCCCAAAATGCCATGGTCTCTCCTAATGTCAGAGTTGTATAACAGGCATTTAAAACAATATTTATACTTTTTGAATGTTACAAATTTAATTTTCAGCACTATAGTGTATTTCTCAGAATTTATTTTACCCCAAATATATCTCAGTTTAATTTCAAAATGTTTTAAAGAATTTATGTAGAAAAAAGTTATTAGTTTGTGTTTTGAAAAATTCAATAAACGAAAAAAAGTTTGTATTAAACCAAGTTTCTTTAAAATGTTCATTCTAACTGCCAATATTCTCAAATGGGAAAAACAAATATATATCTGAATTGGAAGCCTTCATGATATAAAATTAACAAAGTTCTCAAACTTTCTGAAAGGAAATGAATTCGGCAGGTAAGAGGGAATATCAAGAGGGTTATTTAACCCATTATTCGTTTTGGAATAACTATTTACACACATATGCACACGAATCTTTCTCTAAAAATGCCAATTTTAGATTCAGGAAGACTACACCGAATATTTTCAAATTTTTGTATGGAATATGTAGTATATACGTGACAGGGAAAGAAACGAATGATAATGGTTAGAGTAAGCCACGTGAATGCAAAATATAAGACTGTTAGAAATACATTTCATATAAAAGTATCATTTTGAACAATTTTCTTGATGTAATCTCTCCTTGAGTTTAGTTTCGAAACATTGCTTGAATATCTAGGAATATTGAAAATAATGTGCTTATGAAGACATGCATAATAGCGCACATGTTATCCACAAGCTTTCGTTTGTATGGCCCTTATATTTAATTTACCTGCTTCAGGGTAGTAATATCTTTATTACCCTGCTTGACGAAACACCTCGCACACGCTGGCGTGTCATAAAATCTGAAATACAGGATTGTCATAAAGGGGCTTATGTTCAATTCCCTCCGGTCCTAAATTCCTCTGTTTATAAAATGTGGAAGAGCACGAAAAAGTTGTTTTCTACGGTCCTGTGAGGGTCATTATTTTTCTATGGCCTCCCCAAAGTTTTCCCCCTGTCCACTTCCTGCAGAGTAGGCGACCCCGAAAGCAAATTTATCTTTATAGCTACAGCAACCAACTCTTGATTTGTTTGCGAAGGTGCTTGGTACTGGAATTCCTCCAGTTCCTTGCGTCATGCATTTCCTAGACTAATAAACTAATATATATTGACCATACTATTAAGGAATGGCAAGGTGCAATAATTGAAAATTTTAAAATAAATGACAAAGTTTTAAATAAAATTTGATTTACTCATGCCCAGTTTATTTTTAGCTCATTAGAAGATAACCTCCAAAGAGTTGCAAATAGATTAGAAAAAGTAAGGAAAGTTAATATAATTTAAATATTCCATGTACAAAAACAAAATCAATGGCATTTCGAGGAAAAATCATCTAAGATGCAAAATGTTTATGAATAGCAATATTATTGAACGAGTGAAATCCTTTAATTATTTGGGTTTCAGTATATCGTACTGCCAAAAAGAAGATACAAATTTAAAAATACAGACATTTCAAACGATGTTTGAAACTATAAGAACTTTCAGAAATAAAACAACTCAAGATACTCAACTGAAATTTTATAAGGTTATGGCCTTTCCCACCATCATGTATGGCAGTGAAAAATGGACTCTGAATTGCACAGATAGAGGCGGCTGAGACTAGCTTTCTAAGACCAAGAACTGGCTACAATATTATGGACATGGAAAGAAACGCAGAGATAAGAGAATAATTAAGTATTCTAAATTGGCAGATAAAACTGAAAAAGAAAGACAAAATTGTTATGCAGAAATATTGAGAATGTCAGACGACAAACTTACTAAAACAATACTAAATTACAAATCTACAGGACATAGAAACCAAGGAAGACCACTTATTAGATGGAGAAACCAAATCTCCTGAAGTCGGAGCGCAGGAGGGCAGGAGGGCCTAAGCTCGATGTTGATGATGAATCTGGCCAATCTCTTAAAACTGTGTTAGTATAATATGTCTCAACCTAGTTGAATCCTGTTGTAAACATCTGGGCGGGAAGAGAGACAGAGACAGAGATATTGGGATAGAAAACCGTTAAGCTGTTGATTGGTTTGGCGAAGATAATGGGCGTTATCTTTTGTTTGCGTACGTACGATAAACCCCTCCTTTATGCACAGTATTGTACGTAAGTAGTTCTCCGATCACTGCTCTGCGCGAGCTAATTTCGGAGATAGAAAAGTATGCAAATGTTTCGATTCTTATAAACGTAAATAGCCCCACATTTTATCTTTCTGCTTCACATATCGCATATGTGTTCTGGGCCCGTGAGTTCGTAAAGGAATATATACATAATGGTATACTATATACAGATTAGATAGAAGAAAGGTGAAATTATATACACCATTAGCTTATTATGTTAAATTAAGCTGCATTTTACTTAACAATTACTGAAGGACACTGCTATTATACGTATAACATTTTTGCATTCCTTTATCAGACAGCTCTCTCGCAACGAGGTCTGTATCGAGTTGAATGCTGATTAAGATGTTTTTGTTTATAGTGTGGGGTTGCTTCTGATATTTTACACTGTATTTCCTGTACATCTCGCGGACCTCCCAAGGCCAAGGGCACTTATCTATATGCAATATAAAATCAGTAAGCTTTTCACCATGGAGCAGGCTGGTGATTCAGCCGAAATGAAACACAATCGAGGCAAACCGTTAAAAAGTGGTGAGAGGCGAATGATCGCGCATTGTTTCGCAGTACTTAAAGAAAGAAACCCGGAATCCGGAAAGAAATCCGGAATATTAATATTCCAACTCATAGATTTAATAAGTTAATATGTAACCCAACTCTATTTATTGTCTAGAAGTTAGCGCTACTAGTGTTGCAAAACTTTTGTGCGTGCCTGTACGTCTAACACGCGGCGAGTTGAGTCAGCTCCGCCTTGTTGTTTACAACAGGATTCAACTAGGCTGAGACACAGTTATAGCAGTTCTGAACTCATAAACATCAACGAGGAAATAGGTAAACAAAAGGCAAAAATATCACAGTATTCTTTTTAAGCAACAGCGATCTCCTTCAGAAGTTCCCAGCGCAAACTCCTGTTGAGAGTTACAGGAACAGCAGGCACTACACCAACGATGGCCTTGTAAGTGGCAATGGGAATCTGGCCACTTGATTTAATTGTCAGGAAGAGAGCGGCAGTATACTGGTTAAGAAAACAATATAAATAAGGTAGAATCAATACAAGGTCAATAATGTCGTAACAAAAGCGAGATAAGGAAAGCCCTGCTAGCAGAATGGCAATCCTCATGGGATGAAAAGACTGTCGGCAGGAGAACATATTGTAACGTTCACCCGTGAACGGTTACGAATCATCCCCAAATACATAGTGGTAGTTAGGGACGCTCAGGAGGGAGTAGCTCAGAGGCATTAGGCGTTAAGGGGCTGGAGTGGTGAAGGATACTCACATGTAGTTCTAGGGTTTAACAAGTATATCTTTTAAGAAGTATATTTTACCAATGTAAGAAAGACGTACATTAGTCTCAAAATGCCTTAAATTATAACATTTACAGAGAGAGAGAGAGAGAGAGAGAGAGAGAGAGAGAGAGAGAGAGAGCCAGCTGTAGCTGCTACCTGGAGGGAAATTGTTGACATTAGCAGCTCCATTCTCCAAAGTTGTCTTCGCGAATCTGAGTGTCGCAGGTTCCGGTAGTAAGCCCAAAATCGACCTCCGAGTGGTCAGAATTAGGAGTTGAAATACTTCAAGCCAGATTACTCAGCGCTTGCCTAACCATTTGTCAGCACAGCTGATGGGTTAACGACCAGAGCAATGGCCGGTTCGTAACCTTACTCTGCAACGTATGCTTTTAGACCATGCTTCCGCGTGACCGAAGAGTAAATGGCCTGTCCGGACTTAAATAAATGTTTTGTTCCAAATGTATAACTTTTAGAAGTTTATCTTTAATAAATGTTTGCCGAAATTATCAACGTCACAATATTATAACATATTCCCTAATGTGAAAAATAGATTAAAACTCAAGAACTTGCATCCCATACAGGGCTTGTTGCATTTCATCACGGGCCATGGACCGTTCAACACATGTATGCAGAAAATAAACAGAAAATCAGCAGATATATGCAAAGATTGTAATACTTTGGAGACTCCTGAGCATGCCATATTCAAATGCATTAATTATGAAGACCTGATAGTAGAAGGGCGCTCTAAGCTGGAAGGAAAAGTAATATCGGATACTTTGGGGAATCCATCACACAGATGCTGTAAGCAAAATTGCTATCTCAATGACCCGAAAAATACCTTGACTGCCAAGAAGCAATGCAATAGAAGAGCAACAGCCTAGCCGAAGATCGCAAAGACTCTCAAGAACATCAATAGAGCCACATCTTCACCAAACTAGATGAAGCAATGCACATTCGACTACTAACGCGAGCAGACAACAGCAATTTTGACATCAAAAGGAAGACAAATGAGCAGAGTGAAGGAGAATCAGACCACCTAAGAACCCAATTGAATCCTGGACGGAAAACAGGAGAATTGAAGAACAGACATGAACAACTACAAGATCCCCGATAAAATCATTCCAGGATCAGAATTGCTAATTCTTCACTGTATCATTTTACAGTAACATGCTTTAAATCCAGTACTGTATGCCCACGACAAGAAGACTAGAGGAGAATGAAGAGCAGAGGGGGCTTCAATTGTTTATCTGCTCCGGTAGCGTATCTGTTTACTAGGAAATGAGTGCATGAGAATGCATTTGAGTCACCCACGTTGCCAGATCTAATGTGTTTTGCAGTATTACAGGTGCAGAGATTTTTTAGTATTATGCTTATTTGGCTCTCGCTGCTATCACGCGCTACGGTGCTACAGTTATATACTCGTATTTTGTTAGTTTTATTCTTGGCTTAATATTTACGTATGGCTGCAGTTCGAAAGAAGGGACGAAGTATTCACAGTGAAGCAAGGGATGCAATTAGAAAAGTGATAGAAGTATGTGACGAAGAAGCGAAATCAGGACAATTGAAATGTTTATTATCACAAAGAAATTTACGTGTGGTAAATTACTGTGGGATATCGGAACATAGTGTAACAAGAATAAGAAGAGAAGGTGTTAAAGCTGGTGAAAAATCACTTCATACTCCGGGGAAAAAGAGACCAAAGGCCGAGGAATGCAAATTTCATTCTGATGACTTTGATAGAACAGTAATTAAAAACGTAATTCGAGACTTTTATTTGCTTAAAAAACAAGTGCCCACTGTACCGAAGCTACTTGCAGCAATTAGGGAAAAAATAAATTTTCCTTGGGGAAGAGAAACTCTGCGGAAGCTATTGCACGATATGGGTTTCAAATGGAAGCGATGTGGAAGTAAGAGAAAATTACTTATTGAACGTCCAGATATAGTTAACTGGAGAGCTAAATACCTAAGAACTATAAATGGATACAGAAATGCTGGGAGAAATATCATTTACATTGATGAGTCCTGGGTGGACAATAATTTGACATTTGGGAAGTGCTGGCAGAGTGATGATATCTATGGGATTACGACAAACACTAGCTCTTCGAACCGCCTGATTCTTGTAAATGCAGGCAGCAACGAAGTTTTCAACACCCGGAGCTTCTTTGATATTCAAAGCTGGACTTGCTAGCGGCGATTATCATGGCCAAATGAATGGAGAAAATTTCCAGAAATGGTTGGAGGAGAAACTGTTACCTAATATACCCTGCAATAGTGTCATCGTGCTTGATAATGCTCCATACCACAGTGTACAGGAAAATAAGCCTCCGTCGAAATATGCTGTAAAGCAAGAAATGGTACAATGGTTGGAGAACAACATTTCATATTCTGCTGCAATGCGAAAGACCGACTTGTTTGATTTAATTCAAATACATAAACCAAAGGAAAAAATATACCATATCGACAGAAGAATAGAAATGCATGGGCATACGGTTCTTAGATTACCTCCTTATATGTGCGAGTTGAACGCTATAGAATTGGCATGGGCAGCAATTAAACGACATGTAAGAGAGAGAGCATAATGTAACCGGTGATCTACATTTAAGAAATCTACAGCAGGTGTGTGAAAGTGCAGTGAACTCTGTTACAACAGCTGATTGGGAGGGCTATGTTAGGCACGTTAAGAAACTTGAGGATGAGTTCAGGCAAAAGGATGGGCTAGTGGAAGATGCAATAGACAATTTTATTCTATCACTAGGAGGTCTGACGAAGATCCAGAGAACGGTATTGACAGCAGCGAAGGTGACGACTTCTCCGTCTCGGATCTTGCACGACAACTGGACTTCTAGGTGAGTTATGTGACAACACTGCGTATTTTAAACGAACCTAGCATCCTTATCATACTCGGAAACTAGACATAAACACCGGGCGGGAAGCAAAACATGATTACGTTACACATTCCTAAGCCTCGCCTTCTTGTGCTGGGCATACAGTACAAGACACGCCTGCGAAGGGGCTAAAATCTAATGGGAATACTTGATGAACGCCTAGCTCAGCAATGAAGCTCATGCCTCAGACGACCCAGAAAGCTATACAAAATCCGCCGAAGAATTTCCTTGGCGCTCTTTGTACCAATGCCACCAAGGGGGCTCCCCGGGAGGAAGGATGAGGTGAGGGGAGACGCCGGGTAGCTAGATCCACACTAGTGGAGTAGATATTGACAGAGGTCGCTAAGATTTACCAAGTTCTACCACTCCTCGAGGTCTTCCGTGTCCTCCCACGAGGACTTCGGTGGGGTCTAACACCACCCTGTGCCACCCCTCACCAGAACTTACCGACATTGAGGGATAGAGAGTTTCTTTAGAAAGTGCATATCATACCTGCCAGGCTGCACTAGCACCTTCGCTAACACTTTTGACCCTAAAAAACCAACGTGATGAACATTGAATGAAATGATTAACTAAACGAAATAGGAGAGGAAATTCGGGGATGTAATTATTCTAACAATCAGGGAAACCACCGAAAAACCCGTAGGTCGGCCACGGGAATCAAAAGCACGACCTCTTGAAGGCAAGCCTGACAATTTACCACGGAGCCATCTTGATCGTTTTTTTGTTTTCCTTTTTTTGTCGCAGACTACGATGTATCTTCAAAAAGGCTAGATTCAGCCTTAGAATGCTTAATTGGCATCGCTGTTACCACATTATGCTTACTGCATAATATGATGTGCAATTGAAGCAATGACGTAATAGCGGAACGCAGCACGCTAACACAGCCACGCCTAGGGATGTGGACAGTGTATTGTTTATTGCTTTCTGCAGCCCGTTTTGTTTCCTTATCGCCAGACTTTCCGGCGGGCCGTTTTGTCACCAACAGCCTCCCCTTGACGTAGTTATCTGTTAATGTCTCTTTTTATGTCAACATATCATCCTCTTTTGTTTTGTTTTTGTTTCATTATTTCTTGTGCGGCTACCAGAATTTACAGTATTTTCTTTGTCGCGTATAAAGATACATTTATAACCGCGACACTGTCACGAGTGTTTAAGTACTGCTTAAAATAGTTCAGTAATAATTAAAGTCTAATTTATTAACCGACTTCTGGAGTAATTTGTACAACGTGTTAGGGGCATGAATGTCCAAACCTTAATGATCGCTTCTTGACGTTAAGCTGAAACATTACTTCCTCTGCCATTTTTCTCTGTAACGCATCGTTACATAAACAGAAAGAAAATTGGTCGAATGTTTGATTACAAATAGGTAATATCCTTCATCGTTTATTAATTAGCACAGAGAGGTAGAGCTTTAAAAGATGGGTTATTTGTGTATGTTACCATTTGTTGTTAAAATGAGTCGCTTAGCCACAAAATGATAATCCAAACACTAGCAATAGAAAGTTCCAACTCACGATACAAAAACCTGAAAGATACTCCTTTGTAGATGGAGTACTTGCAAACATTGTTGAGATCAAATACTTATTTTATTCTGCAATAAACTTCAGTACATGTGCTATGAAATACACAAAAATCACTCACATACTGTATGTAGTATTTTTGTATGCTGTAAGAAAATTGTTGAAGTTTTTGTTCATAAAAATTACCGCTTCTTGCTCTGATGATTACTTTACCAACACGCGGCATCCTTGCAGTCAATGTTTGTAACACAGCTGGAGGTATATTACTCCAGGCTGCAGAAGACGCTGCCACAGCTCATCCACACTGTTAGGGATCATCTGTTTGGCTTTCCGATCAAGCCCCTCCCAGAGAAGATCAAATGGAGACAGATCTGGGGCCAGGTAATGGATTTTTGGACTCCCGCCTCTTCTTTACTAATCACATAGTTCTTGCACAACTTTGATGTATGTTTATTGTTATCTTGTTGAAGAACAAAACCAGATGGCACAGCATGGTGCGAAAGAATCTGATGTTACTGTTTCTTCTCCAAAAAAACCATCCATTTTCACAAAGTCTCCAACTTCATTGTTCCCAAAACACCCCCACACCATTACACTTCCATCTCCATGTTTCACAGAGGGAGTGAGGCAACCTTCAAGCATTCGCTCCCCAGGGAGAGACGGACATAGTGCCGATGATTTGAACCAAATCTCTCAAATGTTAATTCATCCGTCCACAGAACACTTTTCCAGTCGTTGAAGGTTCAATTCCGGTGCTCTTTGCCCATTGCTTGTGCTGATGGGTAAACAATGGTTTCTTCACAGCTACACTCCAAACAACGAAACCCCACACAGGCAATCTTTTACTGTCGAAACTGATATTGGCTCTGCCCTGGTATTATTTATTTCACCGCAGATGGACACAGCTGAAAGCTGCCTATCACGTTTGCTCAAAAGTATAATTCTATTGTCCCCTACTGTTGATGCTCTTCTTGGACGTTCACTGCGTGGTCAGTCAGCATGGGAACCAGTTCCTTCTCTGCACTTCAATGCAGACTGAACACTATAATCAGAAATGCCCAGTTTATTTGCTATTTTTCTGTTGGACTATCCTACATCTTTGTGTGCACATAATATTACTGTTTTTTCTACAGTCAAATTTTCTTTTTCACCCATTCTTGTTTATTTGGGGCACTTAGAGCTATACTAATATGCTTACTGTGCAATTAACAGTTGGGCTGTCATAGAACTTAACACCTCGATTATTGAAATTACTCTGATTACATCACTAGAGCTCTGGGAGACTCTAAACTAAACATTTCTCCATGAATAACAAAGTAGGATGTAAATAGAGTGACATAAACATAAACTAACACGTTTATGTTAACACGACGATTCAAGACAAACATGACACCAACAGATAACATTTAGAAACACGTTACAGTCATGCATTTATATGATTTCATAAGTTAAATCCAATATAAGAGTACGTATTTTGAAAAGGTTCGAACCACTTGTAATAAAGCATATTGTAATTTGCCTAGAAATATTTAAAATAATATATTAATTCGGAATTCGTAATTTTGGTGGAGTCAATAACAATTAACACACAAACCAAAATAGTTGGTGAGAGTAAACTTTCTGTCGTTAGTGTAATTGGATTCCAACGTGTCTACGTTTGGCAAGCGCCCAAGTTTGGCGGCTGTGTAGAGCGGAAGGTCAGGAATCTTAATAACAAAAATTAAAAACTACATGCCCGGAAAGCTAGAATGATAAAACCCATCCCCTCGTTAGTTGCAGTAGGTAATACTAAACATGGGAGAAAATCTCACACGGACGTTACGTTGACTACGCATCGACCGTAGAGTGCAGCAACTGGTGGGGATGTTGTGGTTGGCATGTACACAATGTCAATAACGCATCGTACACTTCACGCCATAGTTCCACTTTGTCATTGGAAGAGGCTGCACACCCTCACATACGACCTTTACCCACGGCCGTGACCTTCCCCCCCTGTGACGTAAAAGTTCCATAGTTCAGCTATGCTTACGCAGAGAGCATTACCACTGAGAGTTTCCACCATGTCTCACAATAACAAACCTACAGATACGAGGCGAAAACAATTTTGAGCCCTGGCCTCCTTTGGGATTGTTTTATTATTATTATTATTATTATTATTATTATTATTATTATTATTATTATTATTATTATTATTATTATTATTATTATTATTATTATTATTATTATTATTATTATTATTATTATTATTATTATTATTATTATTATTATTATTATTTATTATTATTATTATTATTATTATTATTATTATTATTATTATTATCATTATCATTATCATTATCATTATCATTATCATTATCATTATCATTATCATTATCATTATCATTATCATTATCATTATCATTATCATTATCATTATCATTATTATTATTATTATTATTATTATTATTATTATTATTATTATTATTTATTACTTTGGAATTTATGCTTACAAAGTTACTAGAAGAATGAGACATGGGAGCTGAAAATAAATTTATAAAAAATGATTTTTATGGGATATAAAACAGAAACTGTAGGTTTAATTCTGGAAGAACAGAAAGATTATATTACACGATGTGAAGAATTTGAGTATTTGGCGGTAAAAATAGGTAAAGAAGACAAACAGGAAAATGACCCTAAGAACATAATCAATTAAGGTAAAATTATAACATCAGTGCTGAATGGTATCCTATGGAACATATAAGTAGGAAGAATAAATTACAAATATATAATACGATAGTAAAAACTACTGTCACATATGGAAGTGAAACATAGAACTCTAACAAAATTTAGAATCAAGATTTATGTCGATGGAAATGGATTTTCTAAGGAAGTCAACGATATATTCAAGATAGGAAAAAATAAGAAATAATGTTATAAGTTTATAAGAGACAAATGAATAATAAGAACTCAATATTAGACTACGTATGATATAAACAGCTGAGTTGGCACGGACATGAAGATAGATTACCGAGAAACGTTCTGGAATGGAGTCGACCTGGAAAAAGAAACCTCAAAACTCATGGATGCGGGAAATAACTGGGATGAGAGCAAGAGGACTGGAATAAATGGAATGGATAGATAAGAATGAGTGGAGAAACACGATTCCTTAGGTACAGAAAGATGTGTAATCATTGTAACTCTGTATATGAATAAATAAATAATAATGATAATATGTATAATTAATTTATGATTATTTAATTGTTATTTTATTCTTGTTATTTTTGTTACTGTTAATCTTACTCAGCATCATCAATAACCTTTCTTGTAAGAAAATCTAAACATCCGCTATGAAGCTTATACTGTTTTTCACTTTAAAGAAATTCCCTCACGGAATGAGAGGCGGATTAGATACGGTTCCGATACTCTGCCCAGCTTGTTTGTGATACACAGGATATCTCAGTTAAACCCTATATAAAAATATACGACCAACACTGGCGCCTTTAATTTTTGTGAGTATTACCGGTTTAGTCTTAAGTATAACTAGTGAATTATATTTGTACACATCCAGCGACCCTGTGTCTGTAGAAGTACCAAATAGTGATGTCTAACTGCGTAGGAAAACCAAAACTGTTTAGTGAGGCATGCCCGGTGGGGTGCATATATAAGCATACTTTTCCTGGATGGGTTTGATATTTACTAATCATGATCATGATTATCATCTTCCTGCATATATTCCTGACCTGTCACGATCTCATTTAATCCCTCCTCTGACAGCCACGGTAGCTCAGCTGGTTAGAGCATTGGTAGGAAAGCCAAAGAACCGTGGCTTAAATCTCGGCCATGATGTGTTAATTTTCAGTTTGATACTACCTTTCCAGAAGTGCCATTGTTGTGTGGCAAAACTTCCAGTCATCTCCTCCATCTTGGGTATACGAATCGGTATGTTTCATCCATAACTTTTAAGTGTATATTTTGCATAGGTATGTTGATATTTATTTACATTTTCGCAGGGATCACAAAACAAAGGGCAAAAGAAGAAAAGATCGCCATACCGCCCCTAAAATGGAATAAAGCAGGACAGATGACAAGGTCAGTCAATGATCGATCCTTGGGTCACGTCCTGTACGGGATGAGAGACGCTGTGACCTCAGGTCGCGAGTGCACGACTCATCTGTTTTAATTAAAACACCCACAGAGTTTCATTTAGTGATAGCAGAGCGTGACAATGATGGAGTGTGCGCAATTATGTTCTTACACGGTATGGCGTGATGACACTGTATTTTCTTCTCAACTCCATTCCGCCCCGGACAATGAAGATATCAACAATCTCCTCAGTTTTGGTAAATAACAAACTGCACGCCATGTCGGCATTGAAAATATCTCCGCACGTAAACCCCGCCATACAAAAGCGTTTGCTTGTACAGGAGCATTTTTTGGATCTGGTTATTATACGTTTTTGTTTTCTCTGCCATCTTCCTGTAGTAGAAACATAATAACACCGGACACTTTTAGAAGGCCATGTTTCTAAAAACAAGTGAAATTTTCCAGCTATTTTCTACTGTTTTGATCTATTAGTTTGTTAATTATCGCTTAAATGTCTTGTACTCACCAAAAAAAAAAAAAAAAAAAAAAAAAAAAAAAAAAAAAAAAAAAAAAAAAAAAAAAAAAATCAATTTGTCTAGGGAACATTTCTGGACCATGACCTTAAATTGTTATCGCCTTAACAATGTCAAGGTCAACGGGCCTTGTCATGCAATAAACAGTCATTAGCAAGGTAACTCTGATCTAATCGGTTTTACGGTCCTATGCATAAGGCTAGACTTGCTCCTGCAGTTCTGTATCATGTAACCTTAGTTACTTCAGGTTGTCTTTCTTGTCTTTTACGGGAGACACAGTGTATACCGGGTTGAAGATATTGCTTCGACCACACCTTAACCAAGGATTATAAATGCTGAGTAACAAATATATCCAATACAATTATTGTCAATAAAGAAACGTTTCCCCGAAAAAAAAAGAACAAATAAAAATTGCCTCAAATATTTGGAATATTTGGAGTCATCTGGGTTCCTGACGAATGGACATAAATTGTTTATTATTTCAGTGACTGGATTTGGATTTGGTTTAAGGGCGCTCAACTTCTAGGTCATCAGCGCCCTTAACAGACTCATGGCAATAGCCAGATATAAATTTCACTCAAAAAATAAAAATACTAGCAACAAGAAAAATATACAAAGGTAAAAAGCAGTGGCAATAGCCAGATATGAAACAAGGTGATAAATATGTCCAAAATCAGAAACAGATAATTAAAAATTTTAAATCCTCAAATTTATATTGCATTCCGCTAAAAAATTAAAAACTCTATCAACCGCTGTTTTGTCGTCCGCTAGGACCTCTGCAAGTCTGGCAGGCAGCTGCAGAGAATCCCGAAGGTGCGCTAGAGAGCAACACTCTAGCAGCACGTGGCGAACTGACAAAAGGTTGTCACACAGCGGACATAGAGGCGCAGGGTCCCTTTTAAATAGGTAACCATGCGAAAAATTGCAGTGCCCTATTCTTAATCGAGCCAAACTAACCTCCTCGCGACGAGATGTGCGACAGGAAGTTACCCAGTTTATCGGAAGTTCTTTCACTTCTCTAAGCTTATTACCGCGGAGAGCTGACCACTCGTCGTGCCAGGACGCGCAAACATTATGAGAACAATGCTGTAGAGCGTTTATATCTTAATTTGAATGCATTTAGTCACAATTTAACGTTAAAATGTCATGCAAAGTTAAATTTCCAGGAGAAATATGTAAACGCCGCGTCGCGTGCGCCCAAATGGTTCTCACGGCGGGCAAGTTCCGATGGAGGGGGAGGTATCGCCCACCTTTACTGCAAGTGAGGAAGGGTACAGCAGACGACAGTGAGGTGGCAACTATAGCTGCCATTTATAAGCCGACCATTAGTTTTATTTCAGCCCGATAATCTACAGAGTGCAATTGTTTTATGCAAATTAAAAATAACACTTATTGATTTGTGTATTAAAGATAATTACTATTGTTTTAAGTCTAACGAATAGCAGTATAGTAGCACTAGTAATAATAATAATAATAATAATAATAATAATAATAATAATAATAATAATAATAATAATAATAATAATAATAATAATAATAATAATAATAATAATAATAATAATAATAATAATAATAATAATAATAATAATAATAATAATAATAATCATAATCATAATCATAATAATCCAACATAAGGACTTTCAAAACATTTATTCAAAGCATTAATTTTGGTGAATTTAAATAGTATATTCCAACTGATAATAGGAAGATAGTGGAAGTGATGTGGTGTAGTGATATGAAATAAACAAATAACGGATCAGATATAAACACAGCAAGTTCAATTTAAAGGATAACTGGAAGATAGTAGAAGTGATAGTGACAGTGAATATAGAAATAAATAAACAATGAACATGTCAGTATACTAAGGACAGTAACAAATAACCATGTGATTAAATAATAAAACAAATTATAACAGGTATCAATGTAACAGCATGTAGTATCGCTTACTGCGATGGGGCATGCTTATTATGGCTAATAAATTAAAAAAATAAATTATAAAAAATAATAACAATAACAACAACAACAACAACAACAATAATAATAATAATAATAATAATAATAATAATAATAATAATAATAATAATAATAATAATAATAATAATAATAATAATAATAATAATAATAATAATAATAATAATAATAATAATAATAATAATAATAATAATAAGGAGAAAAAGAAGAATGTCCATTATTACGAAAATCTGTATCCCTTTATGTCAGCATTGTTTTAACCGTAAAATGCGTGGTTTTATTTGGATACATTTTTCTGCTTTCTTAACTATGCAAAACTGAATCTTCATTATTACTTGAGCGAATGCGTCATTTCACTTGCACTCACACCTTTCATACATAACATTTGGATTCGTGTCTATTCGCCGAGATGGTAAACGCACGAAGCGAGTGTTTTGTTTACATGGAAGCACACGCCAGTCAGGTGTTTTATTTACATCTGAGGCAGTACTGGCCTGGAAGTACATGCTGGTCGGATCGTTGGCGTGTGCGAGGCAGCTCAGCGTTGCCATTTACATTGCGATGAAATGAGATTCTTACAAAGCGATTTAACCTATCGAAGCAAACTTGGCATTTTATATTTTTTACATGCGCATCTATTAGCTAGGCTGTTCTGGCCGAAGTAGTACCTTCCTTCTTGTGTATTGTCTATCTTTCTATTTATTGTATTAAGAGCGTCTAAAACATTTCAACAGAATAGCATGAGCTGCTAATAAAATTATTTGCCGGGTTTCCATGCGAGTATCACGAAATCGCGCGAGAAACGCCCTCCCGACTAAGACTTTTCCAGGATTTCCTGATTCTTCTGAGAAATGCCTCAGAGTATCGTAAACCTCAGGGCTGGAACGTTTCGTTTCCAAATCACCTTTCCGAATTACCAGTTCATTTCCTGTGTCATCAGTTTATACCGCCTGTGGTGCTTACATGGTGAAAACGTGCGTTAGTAGTTATTTTTGCAACGTGTAATTACACAATTCTTAGTGAACGAGACATATTTATAATGATTTTCCAGGCTAGACGTTCAAAAAAAGTTCTATAAAAGCTCCATGTATATCATTTTTACTTTCTGTATTACGTATTGAATTAGGGGAAGTATTGCGTTCCATCCTAACATTCGATGTCGAGATTTTACCGGAAATACATGTTTTGGGACCACTTGAATTTGGGAAAAGGTCCGTGTGTCATTTTTTCTCTCTCTCTCCTTTTTTTTTTTTTTAAATGTTAAGGCCGCTTTTGTTTACATGCGGCGCCGCAAGCTGTGACACATGATAACTTAAAAACCGAAATTCGTTAAATATTAAACTTTGTATTTAAGTTTAGGATGTTCCAAGGATATGACCTCAAACGAGCCATTACATGGAACATCTTTCAAAAATTTTGATTATATGAAAAATGTTTGTAACGATTTTAACAAAAACATCATAGGTTTCAGGCATTCTTGTGGCAAGTGAAACATTCACCTTGGATATCCAGGGAATGTCATCAGAACTTCTCTGCAGTTTGGATGACTTTTGCAAAACTGATAGTTCGTAAGCGATAGACAAACTCTTACTATACAAAAAATGCATATCTCGTTAAAACACACAATTTATTTCTGGTGCTATTTTACTTTATTTACTTTTTTATGAAGTGAACCTTTTTGGACACATTCCTGTTATTTGCCTGAATGTGTTCTCAAATGGGAGGCCGGCATTCACATTTTACTTTCTCTACTGATAAGTAGAGGAGGTATTGTATTCCACCAAAACATTCGATGTCAAGATTTCAGCGACACGAAGGTTTTGAATAAAATAGCCCCACCCTCCATCCCTTTAGATGGAAAATTTTTCGAAAATTTTGATTTTCTTGAAAATAGCTCTAATGATTTTGATTAAAATCCCATATGTGTAAGATATTTGTATGACAAATGAAATGTACACCTTGAATTTTCTGACTATAGCCTATGTAGTTCTGATTACTCTGGATGACTACTGAATAACTGGTAAACCGTAGGAGATGGACAAAATCTTGCTGTACAAAAAATGTAGATCTCGCTAAAATACACACTATGTCTGATTAATTTGTTGTAGAGTGAACCATTTTGGAGATATTCCTTGTTCTTTGTGTCAGTTTCCGAAAACTTAAAACTTTCGTGAAATGGAACATTCATGGTCATTTTTTTATGTTAAGCGTGTAAACAGAACAGGATCTCAAAGCTCTAAAATATTTGACAAATTATTCTAATATTCCCCTTGCACCTACAAGGAAATAAGCAATAAGATAATCATTTGTACAAGTGTTTATCTCAAGTAACACGAAGAAGATATAGGAATAAGAGCTTGTAAGAATGGTTAGTACAAGAGTAGAGAGAGTCATGTGCGTGCAACACATCATATTTTTATCTCTTGGCCGTGCAAAGATTGATTAACAGTTGACAATCCCTTTAGTCGAGAAGTTCACATATACGAGTATGAGTAGATTTCGAACTATTTTCCTTCGACATCTAGCACATTTTAACATTGCTCACAATATTCTGTAGCATTCAAAATGTTTCTGCGCTCTGTTCTTTTTCGGAAGGCAGAAACATTTGACATCGTAAGGTATTGGGTAATAAGATATTAGACACCCTATTGTGCAGCATACGATGATTAGCATAGTTCTCAATCAGAAATGATTATTTCGTTGGCTATTTCATATCCCAGACTTTGCTTTGCGAATATTAGGTTTGTTAAACTTAAATAGTATTTCACGATTTCGAAAGAGAATGCTTCCGTATAGAGGTGTTATTAACACAATGGGTACATAATCTGTGACTATTACTTTCTCTACTGGTAAGTAGGGGAAGTATTGTATTCCACCCAAAAATTCGAAGTCGAGATTTCACCGGAAATACATGTTTTGAGGCCCCCTGAATCCAAAAAAAGCATTTTTAGAAAAAGGTCCGTGTGTGTGTCTGTGTGTCTGTCAGTCTGTCAGTCTGTCAGTCTGTGGACAGCATAGCTCAAAAACGAAACGTCGGTTAAAAACCAAAGTTGGTTTTTAAGTTTAATGTCGTTCAAGGATGTGACACGAAGATTTTGAAGAAAATAGCCCCACCCTAAACTACCCTTTACATGGAAAATTTTTCGAAAATTTTGATTTTCTTGAAAATGGCTCTAACGATTTTGATTAAAATGTCATATGTTTGAGATATTTTTATGACAAATGAAATGTATATCTTGAATTTTCTGGCTATAGCCCCTGTAGTCGTATTTACTCTGGACTACTTTTGCATAACTGGTAAACCGTTAGAGATAGACCAAATTATATTATACAAAAAATGTAGATCTTGCTAAAATACACAATTTATTTCTCAATAAATTTTCTTGTAGGGTGAACCATTTCGGAGATATACCTTGTTATGTGTGTGAGTTTCGGAAAACTTGGAACTTTCGTGAAATGGGTCATCGTTGTTCATTTTTTTATATGTTACGTGTACAAAGAGAACGGAATCTGAAAGCTTTAAAAGATTTGACTATCGCACAAAGCCTACTGTATTCCAATATTCCCCTTGCACCTACAAGGAAATAAGCAATAAGATAATTTGTACAAATGTTTATTTTAACTAACACGAAGAAGTTATAGGAATAAGAGTTTGTAAGAATGGTTAGTACAAGAGTAGAGAAAGTCATGTGAGTGCAACACATCAGATTTTTTTTATATACATGTGCAAATTATCACTAAAGTCATTCATTTGTTTAGTCAATGTCGCCAACTATATCCCTAAATCAGTACAATACAATTAATTACATAATACAATCGATGAACAGTCAAAATAGCACGCCATTTCAATTGGATAACTGTTTTTAACAACGCTCCTTTAATTAATGTATTTTTCCAGAAGAAAGGCGAATTCTTAATGTTAAACATAGAGTGAGATTTATTTCAGACTATCAATGGTTTTCTGTTATAACAAAAGAAGATGGAAGTACACGTAATTGCTGGATTTCGTTTTTCACAGTTGGCAGTGCTGGGTAATCGGGATGAGTATATTTTAGGTTATTTTTGGTAGAATTTAACATTTTCTGGTCAAATCTTTGCGATATGCTATTTAAGTTATTATTTTATTTATGAAATAATCCAGATAAATATTCGACAGTCTGACTTTCCGAGATAACGCTGCACTCCACTCGGGAATTTATTGGTTAGCTCAGACGTCTTATGATATTACCTACAATAAATTCTAGTGCAGCTTCTATTACTGGTTTCTTTGTATTTCATTAACGCGTTTTAGCATATTGGCTTCACTTAAATTCCAACAACAAATATGCTTCTGTTGTTGGCATACCATGACCAAATTATCTCTTATGAATTCTGGAACTGTTTCTACCGGTGATTGCCTCTAATTGCATTATCGCATATTAGCTTTGTTAAATTTAAATTCCAAATATTTCTGTTGTTGGCATACCATTAATGCAATGAGCACATTATCTCTGATGAATTCTGAAGCTGTTTCTCTCAATGATTTGCTCTTATTGCTTCAAGGCAAGCTAGGCACATTGGAATTCCAAACATACTGAGTGGGATTTAGATGCACCAGAGAGTGGCTTCATCTAAAACCGCTATATCATCTGTACGGCATTGTGCATTATTACGTAGAACAATTGTCTTGGAATGTCATCAACATAGGCCGTGATAACGTGTCAACTATGGCATGTAGGTGAATGTCTGCATTCCAAAGCTTATTATCACTGTGCCATCCCACAACAAAAGCCCTTATGTACTATAATCCTGCTACCACACTACCGAATTTCCTGAGTTTACTGCCAGAACAAAAGATGAACACTGATTTCTCCAACCAGAAAACGATGCCTCTTAAAGCTGCAAATTTTCTCCCATCATACCTGTACATCTCTAGTATACTGAAAGACAGATTCTTTTCTGCTGTTCTTTCTAACTGACGCGATAAGATGAATAGCACATATATCTGACATATCCAAACGCCGAGCCAATCTTTGATACTTCGCGCATGATATGTTGTATTTGGAAGGAGGGAGAAGTGTAAATCAACCTTTGCGGTGTCAAATAGTGTAAGCTTAAGTTACGACTAAACATGCACAAGAAAGGACTACTATATATTCACAAGATCAAATAAATCTAAGGCATGTTGTATAATAAACAATAATCGTCAATAAACAGTAGCTTAAGTATTGTGACCGCACAACAAAAGACGGTTGGGGTCAAGCTACTTCCCCCCACATACCAGGCGCGGCACGTATCAAAGGCGCTCGCGGTCTAACTTCCCCACACCACTCACACGACCAAACACGTGACAACAATCAGCGGCAGAACCAAAAGGTTTTTTTCCGGATGATTCCAGAAATGGCCGGCTTGTTTGAAGAAGTTCGAGAAAGATGTGGCTACGCCATCGCGAGTATAAAAGGAGGTGAAGCGACTAGAGGAGTTACACCTACAGACATGAGCCAGTGAGTGTGAGACAGCTGTATGTGTATGGTATGGTCGTCGTGAAAGATACATCGCATCAAAGTAAAGAAGTTTTCGTGAGCGTTGAGTGATTGTAACGACATAGTGTATGAGAGACGGAGAAAGTGAAGTAAGACACTTATCGGACTGAGTCAAGGCTACGAGAAGAAAACAGTTCAGTTGTAATATCACCACAGACTGTAGACTGTGCTAACATCAGCAGAAGATAAGTGTGTTGCTGTGCAAATGTTTTATAGGAAAATAAACTGAGAAAAAGGTAAAATAACTGGACTTTTGTGTTTCTGTCACAATGCTTGGGAGTGGAATTTGTCGAATTGTCATTTTGTTAAGCTATAAGATCCTAGAACACTCGAAAATATATCTCTGACAGACTTAGCTGTTAGCTTATTTGAAGTAAAGCATAAGAAAATTAAAACATTAAGGGTATAATTAATCTGTAATTAAGCATATATGTATGTGTGCTACATCATTGGAGGTCATAACATCCTCCAAATTCGGTATAATGTCTGTTTAATAGGTATTTTAGCTGTGCCGAGAAATAGGACTATGGTATTTTATTTCTATTTCTACACTTTATTTGCTTCATTAGAGAAAAAACTTTCTGGCAAACGTATTTCAGGAAACATTGCCAATATACGAGTACTAAATTCCCTAAAATAAGGATATTTATTTATAGCAGCAAGTTTAAACACCTTGATTCCTAAATACTCTCTAGAAACACTTATAACAGTTGTGCCATTTTGCAATGTAACTAATTCCATATGGAACTGGAATGGTGCTGATTTTGCTTTCATTACGAAGGGGTTGTCAAAAAGAAGAAACTTATTTTCCAAGCTTATAAAATATTTGAGTGTGTGAACTGTAAATTGATACTTCAACCTTTCTATTAGTTCAGCAAAAGAATTTGTCCACCCACTGTACTTTGAACTTACGTTTGTAAGACATGGAGGGTTTAGACAGCCACATCACTCTGTTACAATCCACCATTGCTTGTTACGAGAATTGATGACATTCACGTCAGGTGAAGGGGTACATCGGTCGGTACACTAAACGAATTTAGCAATATGCACTGTTTGGGGCTAACACTTTCTTATCGTCTTATGAGGTCTCGTAAGGGATGAGGTACAAGTACTGACCAAAGAACTGCTGACAGCTTTGCAATATAGGGCTAAAGGCGTGGCGCCGTAGTGAGCACAAGGAAGGGTGAGGAAGGGGAGGAGGACAATAAATGCAGCTGGCCTCATAGAAAGGCCACCTTTTAGTTTTATTTAGAGTTATGTATTTTTTGGTAAATGTTACAATAATTTTCCTTGAAATAAGCAGCATTTAATGAGTTAAACGATTCTGTGTTATAAGAAAAACTTTAGGTAACTTTGTGCTTAGAATCTTAGAGACCTGTGAATTTTTACAGTAAACTTTTTGCAATATTATATTGAAAAAAGATCTGATGTGTTGCACTCACATGACTTTATCTACTCTTGTACTAGCCATTCTTACAAACTCTTATACCTATATCTTCTTCGTGTTAGTTAAGATAAACATTTGTACAAATTATCTTATTGCTTATTTCCTTGTAGGTGTAAAGGGAATATTAGAATGCAGTAGGCTTTGTACGATAGTCAAATCTTTTAAGGTTTTGAGATTCCGTTCTCTTTGCACACTTAACATAAAAAAACAAGAAAAAAAACAACCATATATGAACAACGATGTTCCATTTGAGGAAAGTTTTAAGTTTTCCGAAACTCACACACATAACAAGGAATATCTCCGAAATGGTTCACCCTACAAGAAAATTTATTTATTGAGGTATAAATTGTGTATCTTAGTAAGAACTACATGTTTTTTAGAGTATGATTTGGTCTATCTCTAATGGTTTACCAGTTATGCAAAAGTCGTCCAGAGTAAACACGACTACAGGGGCTATAGCCAGAAAATTCAAAATATACATTTGATTTGTCATAAAAATATCTCAAACATATCACATTTTAATTAAAATCCTTAGAGCCATTTTGAAGAAAGTAAACATTTCGAAAAACGTTCCATGTAAAGGGTAGTTTAGGGTGGGGCTGTTTTCTTCAAAATCTTCGTGTGGCATCCTTGAAATACATTAAACTTAAATAACATTTGTTTTAACCGAGTTTTCGTTTCTGAGTTATGGTGTCCACACAGACACAGACACACACAGACACACTCACACACACACACACGCGCGCGCGCGCACGGACATTTTTCCAAAAGTGCTTTTTTGGATTCAGGGGGTCTCAAAACATACATATATTTCCGATGAAATCTCGACATCGAATTTCCGGGTGGAGCACAATTTTTCCCCTACTTGCCGGTAGAGAAAGTAATATAAAAACGTTTAATACTTCTACAAATTCTTCCTATATTTATACTGAAATTCAAATTATTACCGAAATAGCTTTAAATATGTTTGTCTATGACGTTATATTATATTACAGTTCCTGATTTCGAATGAAGGGTTTTCTTCTAATAGAAAAGCATTCAACCGCCTTTCTTGGGTGACATTAAAATTTAATTACATTTATGTAATTGTGCCTGAAGCTTGTGGAACTATGTTGCTATTAGATCAATAATCTGGCCGCATGCACTTTCACACGTGGTGTGAAACAAGCACTATGAATAACGATTTACTGAGCGATCGGAAATAATTAATACTTCCCTTTCATGCCGAGGTGTTATTGGTCATAACTATGCCCAGCCTGTAGCACGAATATCGCTTAATGGGGAGTGATAAAGAAGTGGCAGAAAGCTACTAAGGCCTCGGTAAGTAATCATGATAGACTTGCATTTTACTAAATTCGCTTTCTGTATGACGTTCAGGTGACTCACAGAAAGAGTGCCCCAAGGTTGGTTCAAGAGCCTGTCTTTGGACATCGCTTCCATAAATGGACGATTTCTCTCTTTATCTTGTGCTAGTGGAGACATAGTTCGAAACATGCAAATAAAAATGTTCTGATATATTATCCAGAGATTTGTCACTAGGGTTAGGACTATACAAGGAAGGCAACTCCAAGTATTACACCTACATAGGGTCATTGTGGTGGTTGGGCTGATGTAGAGGAACCACAGTTCCAGGCCACAAGCAGAGAGACCTCAGAGTCCTTAACAATTCCAGGACCGAAGATTACGTCAGGGTTGCATAGGGAGGGTGATGAACGACCTATCAACCTGCAGCCTTCTAGTGTTTATGGAAAGTATTCATTATTTTGAGAAGGAACTGAATCATTTCTTCGGCACCACTGTACTTCACGAAACCTAAAAGATGATAACGAAACGAAATGAAAGGAAAGTGCTGGAAAGCAAATTTTATTGTGGTAGAAAAACAGCAGTGACTATCGAGCCAGAGGAACCACGAAAATCTCATGGCCACCGGGAGTCAATCCTCGGACCTCCGGAACGTGAGCATCACACGCTACCTCACACTCATCTCACTCGGTTATTGGTGATAAAAACTGCTGTTGCATAAACCGAAACTTGGACTTGCAAAAGCTGGCTATTAAGGTAATGACATTCGCTATTGTGTATGCATCCAGGTAATAAGGTATTAACAATGAATCCTCTATTTCCGCCGACAAATCTGTTTGGCTTTCATCAAGGGACATAAACACTGCAGATTTGATGTCATGGTAGACAAATACAAGGTGTTGAGAATACGAGTGCACAGATTGTAGCGGTAACTTCTTGACTTTAAGCTGGAACGTAACTTCCTCTACCATTCTTCTCTACTGTGCATGGTTGAATAAATAACAAAAACTGGTCAAATGTGTGATTGCCATATGTGACCACTCCCTTATTGTTTATTTCTGCAATTAGTATAAAGAGGTAGAGCTTTGAAAGACGGGTTATTTATTTTCCATTTGTTGCTAAATGGAAATATTTAGCCACAAAATATGAATTGGATTCCAGCGTGTCTATTGGAATAAATTCATGGATATAAGCTTCACAGCACATACGTGTGCTTGTAGAGCGGAATGTCAGGTATGTTGACAGTAAAAACTACCTTAGTGAGTACTGCTCGGAGGAAAGAATACCATCTCGTTACTTGCAGTAGCTGATGATAAATACCCGGGTAATTAGCGAATCCTGTTTTCGAGACCGGTCTGGTAGACTTTCACCCATCGTAGGTGTGAACGTATACCTAGCGGCGGAAATCGCATTGGCAAACACAACATTCGCCTCTTCAGTCCTGTTCTGTTGCCAGACTGTGCAGATAATGATGTGGAATTATCTCCTTTGCCTTTAATGGTAGATGATTTTGTCATGGGGCTTCTTTATTCGCCATACTTGAATATCCTCATACACTTTAACAGCCTGTATACTCACTATGTCAGACTGAAAAATATTCAGTTTTCATAAATGATTGGATATGAACAAACAAAGCCTTTGTTCCTGTCAGATCACTAGGGTTCAGCTTTACCATCAAAGAACGTATATATCCTCATGCAACTCAATATGATTCCTAGACACCTTACAGCTGGAAGTTCTTACTTGCTCACTCTTAGCCTTACCCTGTGCTATAGTGCGCACAGCTTATTGAGATACCCCAGAAACAGCCTTGACTTTCCCCCCATTATGGTATACTGGTTATATTTGGTGATATTCCACCCGTTAGGTTCCATTAGTGTCGTCAATTGTTTGTAACATATAACCATAGTAAAGCTACCGCCATAGTTGGTGTTATTGCGTCTATTATGTTGCCACAGAAGCCTTTGTTTATGAACGCCTTGCAGAAAGGCCAACCGATATATTTTAAAACAAGATTCTGTTTAGACGCCGTGTTAATTAATTAATCAATCTATGGACGCACTATCGTGTTTGCGTGGTTTTGTCTTGGATTGTTTTAGAGCAATATATGTAGGTATAGTTACTGTTGTTATTTTTGTGTTCGCTAGTGAAGTGATTTTATCCAAAAGTGTTACTGCATAACAAGATTTGCCCTAGATGAGTAGGTTCATCATGTGTTGTGTGGTAACGATGATATCGTTTGAAAGTATGTTACTTTAACCCTGAGATATTTGAGGTTAGAAATGCCCTTATTATGTACGTTGGCAGGACTGCTTTTGGGAGTTCTTCCGTGAGCTGTTTAGTGTAATGGCGGCCATTTTAAGCTGTTGGGAACTGCCGATAAACTGTGTCCACTATACTAATGTATTTCGCCCCTGCGAACTCCGGTTTATAAAGACAAAGGGTTTCTTATGAAAGTATGACACGCAAAGTAACAGAACTAAGAAAAATCCGTGACCGCCCCCGTAGCGCTGAGGTAGCGTGCCTGCCTTTGGCGCGGGGGACCTGCCTCGTTAGGTCCCTGAAGGATCAATTGAGGAGCCACTTAAATAAAGAAGTAGCGGCCCCAGGTTGTGGAGTCCGCATGACCGGACGGGAGGGATCGGAGCGCTGACCACATACCACCCTCCAGTACTGTACCCCACTCATGACGCCTGTAGAGGGCAGAAGTGGAGAACGCAACGGCTGGCCGGCAGGCCTAGGCCCGGATAGGGATGTTGAGCCGTGGATTTAATTGGTTAATTAAGAAAAATCCGACCTGTCATGTGAAATCAAATTCAGCATTGCTTTCACATATATCCGTACTTACTAATAGACATTATTTGCAGGTTTCACGTTTCATTATCAAACATATTCGTCCATCAAACTTTTCAGCTCCCATTTATTTTGTGTCAAACCCTAAAGACATACAAAGTGCCATTTAAGGTAAGACTGTAGTCCCTATACGCCCATATTAAATTTGGGAAAGGTTTATACCTTTTTCTTAGGAGGCATTAAAATTATGACGATAGCATATGACAGATGTACAGAAGCATACTTATTGCTTATATTGACATATTTTTTACTAATGTTTAGCTACAAATTATGTTCACAGGAAAGGGTTACTGGTCGATTATTATTTTTAACATTTTAGGTTATGCAGTTATTTTTACTTTCTCAACTACGTATAAGTAGAGGAAGCATGTATTCCACCCAAAAATTCGATGTCGAGATTTCACCGCAAATATATGTTTTGAGGCCCCCTGAATCCAAGAAAAGCAGTTTTAGAAAAAGGCCCGTGTGTGTGTGTGTGTGTGGGGGGGGGGGACAGTATAGATTAAAATGAAACTTGCTTATAACCAAAGTTAATATTTAAGTTTAATACGCATCAAAGATGTGACACGAAGGTTTTGAAGATAACTCAAACCTATACTACCCCATTACGTGAAAAATTGAGGAGCGTTTTTTTTCAAAACTCGATAGATGCAAAATTTTACGAAAATGAGTATCGGCAAAATTTTCACCTTCTGCATCGTTCTGTGAAATCAGATTTTGCAAATTCGATTCTTGTCCTGTGTAGAAGCTAGGAAATATCAGCAGTTTTTTTTTCAAAACTCGATAGATGCACTTGCTCTGTTAAAGGAAAGGTCGATACATGCAATTTTATGATTTCATAATCCAAAGTGTAGCAACCTGAATTCTATGAAACGCATGTTGGCATTGACTGCCATCTCACTGTTGCGATTCTTGGAATTTTCAATCATTTCTGCAAGCTTTTTACACTACTGCTTCGTTGGAGATAACTGCGAACTCAGGTTGTGCGCTTGGATTTCACATTCATTTCTGCAAGCTTTTTGTTCCATTTATATCCCGCCTTTAACCTGCAGAGGTCATATTGGTGACCTTGCCTATTGGTAATGGTGTTACTCGTGTAACAGTGGGTTGTTCGGTCTTTGGGGATTTTTATACGTTGAATTCACACACACATTCACACGTTCATTCATACTTCCAGACTCAGGGAGAGATGAAGAATAATTTTGGCTGGAGAAAAATTCCTACCCCCTGCCGGGAATTGAACCCGGGACCCCTTGCACAGCAGGCAGGTGCTTCTGCAAGCTTTGTTATACTTACATGGCATTTTTATTCTTAGTTGAGACACTGCACTGCAATATGCACAATGGACAGGAGCTCAGATTGTGAAGCTGTACCAGTCGTAGAATGTGCTGGAGGTAGAAATTGCAAAAACAAGGAAAGGAAATCAAAATGCAAGTCAAGGAAAACTCATACTCCAGCAATTAAATGTTCAGATAGTCTCGAGTGCACTCCAGGAAATCCTAAAACTAAAGCTTCCAAGGAATCACAGGGGTGTCAAAAGTTAGATTATCTCTCCTGGTTACAAAATTTCACTTATCTGGGAATGCGCCAAAGGAAACCAGAGGAGGTGACAGAACAGGAATATTGCAGAAGGGCATTACTGCTGCTATAAAGCAGGACATTAAGAAGTACAGATGCAGAGAAAGCCACTATGGAAGAGCAAAATCAAGGAGAGGGTTATTTACCTCCAGAACTTAATATTAGAAAAATGTGGGCGAACTTTTGAAACGAAAGAAAATTAAGAAACCTACCAGTCTGCTCATTGTCAAAATATAAAAATATATTTTACAACTTCTTCAATCTTTCATTCCGTACGCCACACACTGACACATGCTCAATGGGACTGATGAAGATTAAGACAGAGGCAGATGTGGAAAAGAGAAACGAACTAAGAACCATGTACAGACTGCACAAGCACTAATCAAGGTGGAAGCTTACTTATTAATATTGTTTGAAATTTCTTAGTGTGTATTCAATATTTTCATTATATAAATAAAACAAAAATATTGTTATTGTGAATGTAACAACAGTACTTAGTTTCCAAGTTTATACCTAATAACATAATCCTTATAAACATTAATATGTTGGTTGTATAGTACATTATGTATTATAAAGAGGTGAAAATAAATAAAAGTGTAATAAATACATAAATAAAAAGCAACAAAAACAATAAATGACAAACATAACGAAACTTCATGTCTTAATTTCTCGCTCACGCAGAAAAGTTTATCAGCATCTATCGGCTTTTGAAAAAACTCCGCATTTTGAAACCCCAAATTTGCACCTGTTAAACTATGCCATTTGTTTCTTTTCACATTCAATGAGACAGTTTCAGGAAGGAGAATTGAATGATTAATACAATTGCTGTGCTAATCAATTAGTATTGCCAAGGAATAGAAAAAATCGTTTTTCTCAGAAACGCATTTTGTGCATTTGTCGAGTATTGAAAAAACGCTCCTCAATTATTCGAGAATGTTCATTTTCTGGAAAATGGGTCAAACGATTTTGACTAATATGCCATATGTTTGAGATTTATTTATGACAAATGCATGTGCCTATGTAGTCCTGTTTACTCTTGATGGCTTTTGCATAACTGGTAAACCGTAAGAGAGAGACCAAACGTTATTGTACATAATATGTAGATATTACTAAACCACACAATTTATGTCCAAATAAATTTTTGTAGAATGAACCATTTCGTAGATATTCCTTGATATTTGTGTTAGTTTCACAATACTTATACTTTCCACAAATGGAAGATCCTTATTCATTTTTATTCCTTGGCCATGCAAAGAGAACGGAATTTGAATGCTTGAAACATTTGACTATCACACAAAGCCTGCTGTATTCCCATATTTCCCTTCCACCTACAAGCAAATAAGCACTAAGATCATTTTTGCAAATGTTTATCTCGACTAACATGAAGAAGATATAGGAATAAGAGTTTGTAAGAATGTTAGTACAAGAGTAGAGAAAGTCACGTCACTGCAAACATCAGGTTTTTTCTGTCTCTTCTTCCTTTTTCTTCTTCTTCTTGTGCCTTTCACATATTAGACCTGTCAATTTGCTCTGGCCCCAATCCCAAGTTTACTGGGCGTCTTTTCCTTTGTTTTGCATTGCAAAGTCATCTTTGGAATCCTTATTTCTTCCCTTCATTACAACGTTCCTTTCATTTTTTCTGCGCTTCTATTATAATATTTAGTGCAGAAATATTCAGTTCTTGTCCAACAATTCTATTAACAATCTTGTCTAATTTAGTAGAACCTTTGACTGATGGTAAAAGTTTCACTTCCGTTGTCTGAATATGTCTTTAATATTTTCTCCTCGTAACCTAAGATTCTCTGCCATACTGTAAAACGGATCCTTGTAATTTGGGCTTCTTGTATTATTTATTGATTTTAACACATAAAAATTATTTATTGTAATTACTTCTCGACGTCCGTATCCCTTCTTAATAAAATCATTCACCTTACAAGTCAATATTGGATGTATTAAGTGTCATAAATGGATCCCTTATTGAACATTTATAATTTGTGTTAAGCTAAATTTCCAGTTTTTCTTAAATTTAACCTATAAATTAAAATAATTATGCTAGAGCAGAAGTATGTGTGTTCAAAACCCATAAAATTAATTGTGTATGTCCTACGTTTTAGATTATTTGTTGGACTGTTATGTAGTCATTGGTTAGGATGCTTCCAAGTCAAGAGGCCCCGGGCTCGATTCCCACCTGGAGGATGGGAATTCTTCTTTAGCCAGGATTTTTCTCCTTCCTTCGTAGAGCCATGAAGTATGAGTGAGTGGGTGAATATGTGTGAGAATTTAATGTTTATAAACAAATACCTATGTAATAAAACTCATGCAAATAATAAACGAGTGTTGCTGAAATTCAATTGTTCCGAAGGAACAAAACTGCCTATATGATTTTAGATATTTAAGGCAGCATTTAAATGAAGGGAAAAATATTTGGTTCAGGGTGGTTTTACCTATTCACATACTCAAAGTTTAAAGCGAGGTAGGTGTGAGGGGGAAGAAGGGAGAGAGAGCGAAGTCTCAAGCTATCATCACTTCTGTTCAATTGGTTAGACCCTGATGCACTAGTTCCAAGATCGTGGATCCAAACCCGGCCCAAACCGGTGGGGTTTAAGTGTGCTTAAAAGCTTAAAAAGTGCGCGACAGCTCATGTCACTAGATTTACTGGCATGTGAAAGAACTCATCTGGGACAAAATTTCGGCACACTGACGGCGCTCATATTATCCTAGCAACTGAGCGCGTTGTTAACAAATTATATTTATTATTTGTAGTATTATTATTATTATTATCATCACTAGTTCTCTTCAATAACCCTTGTTGAATAGTGCAGATGTATAGTGACTTCTTGCCCACACTGTAGTGAAGCTGCCTCTAAAATGAATTATCGTCAGGTCCATTAATTACGATATGCTGAAGAAAGTACTTACGAACACATAGAAGTCACAAGGGTTGGCGATGCTGCTTTGCGTTACGCAGCTATATTTATAGCTTTCAAACACGACAGGCTGCGTAGAGCACGGGAATAAACTTTACTTACAAGTTTCCCATGGCACTTACGTCAACAAATTCGAGAGAATACTTGGAACATGTAAACGTTCTTGCCAATTAATAGAGGTAGAGCAATAAGTAAACCACGGATTGGATTATGTCCTCCTATCTGGTACCCATAAAATAAGGTTAATGTCAGAACATTGAGATTGCACAACACTGGTCACTTGATGATGCCATTGACACACTAACCCTAAGAGCTTAACACTGAGCATTACGAGATAATCCCAGAAATAAATTACTGAGATACTAATTGCAACTACATTTATGTTTCTAATCAGATTAAAACTATGCTTCTGTGAAAATAAAAAGCTGTGGGGGCAAAAGTACTCCACAAAGCTAACAAAAACGAGTGTTCTTGCAACGCGGCAATGCCGGACCTCATACAGCTCAAACAAAAGTTTACAACATTCAGGAATTGAAAGGGATCGAATTGCTACCATATCCAGTACACAGCCCTGGCCTTGTGCTATCAAATTACTATTTGCTTAGATCCATACCCCATTTCCTACGCGAATAATAATGATAATAATAATAATAATAATAATAATAATAATAATAATAATAATAATAATAATAATAATAATAATAATAATAATAATAATAATAATAATAATAATAATAATAATAATAATAATAATAATAATAATAATAATAATAATAATAATAACTTGTTTAATAATGCTGTCGTTTGCTAGGATTACATCACTGTCGCCGGTGTGCTGGAATTTCGTCCTGCAGGAGTTCTTTACATGGCAGTAAATCTAAGGCCATGAAGCTCTCGTTTTCAAGCACATTTAAAATTTGATTTGAACTCGCGACCTTAGGATCAGTAGACTAGCGTCTAACCAACTGAGCCACCTAGACTGACAGTAGTTTATACCAGTTTATAACAGTTTATACCACATACAGCACCACAGACGGTGATGATGCCATCGTAATGTGACTGTATGCATACATCACGTTCTAGCACGAATTGGAAGACAAGGTTGGTATGAAGGAAAAGGCCAAACCCGACCTAACAGTAAAATGAGCACAGCTGCAGTTTCCCTTGGCTGCATTGTTTCCAGCTAGGTAATGAGCTAATATTTATGTCGGCCTCATTTATCAGTCAACAGAATATGCTACATTACGCTTATGAATTATGACAGCTCTTTCAATTACGCTTGTTAATTTGGGGGTGGTACGAGATAGGTGCAAAATATTGTGCACACAAACGGAGCGCTGCAAACTGTTGAACATTCATAAGTTCACAAAATTATGCTCTATTTAGTCTGATCTTTTATTGCAGATAGAGTATTGATTTATACTTTCAAACAAACAAAGCTAAAGCAGCTGCAATATTACCTCCAGTGCCTCTGCAATATATTCTCTTCCGCTATCGCTTCAATATTTACATTTATCAAGCTTGAAAATAATTAGTTTGCTAGGAAGTAAAATGCATTTCGACGTGTGAGATTAAACAACACGTTTAGGGATTTCAGTATGAAAGTGACGTTTCTTAACAGCTGTTTGGTTTGGTTTGGTTTAAGGGCGCTCAACTTCTAGGTCATCAGCGCCCTTAAAGCATTCCTGGCAATAGCCAGACATAAATTTCATTCAAAAAATAAAAATACTAGCAACAAGAAAAGTTTACAAAGGCAAAAGGCAGTGGCAATAGCCAGATATGAAACAAGGGGATAAATGCGTCCAAAAGCAGAAACAGATAATTAAAAAAAATTTAAATCCTCAAGTTGATGTTGCACTCCGCTAAAAAATTAAAAACTCTATCAACCGCTGTTTTGTCGTCCGCTAGGACCTCTGCAAGTCTGGCAGGCAGCTGCAGAGAATTCCGAAGGTGCGCTAGAGAGCAACACTCCAGCAGCACGTGGCGAACTACCAAAAGGTTGTCACACAGCGGACATAGAGGCGCAGGGTCCCTTTTAAATATGTAACCATGCGAAAAATTGCAGTGGCCTATTCTTAATCGAGCCAAACTAACCTCCTCGCGACGAGATGTGCGACAGGAAGTTACCCAGTTTATCGGAAGTTCTTTCACTTCTCTAAGCTTATTACCGCGGAGAGTTGACCACTCGTCGTTCCAGGACGACAGCACCGCTCTCCGTACTTCAAGCCTAAAGTCTTCCGAAGTAACACGTGAGATGGTAATACTTGGTTCTGTAGTTGCCGTCTTTGCTGCTAAATCTGCCATTTCATTCCCAGGCAAACCTACGTGACCGGGAATCCATGCACACACCACGTCAACGCCAGAAGCGTGTAAAACATGGAGGGCATCCTGGATACGTTGTACAATAGGGTGGGGGTTGTACAACTGACAAAGGCTCTGCAGTGCACTAAGGGAATCGCTCAAAATCAGGCAGTCACCTAATTTACGACGGCGAACATACAAAACGGCTCGATAAATTGCATAAAGCTCTGCAGTAAAAATGGAGGTGCTATTTGGAAAACCGAATGTATATGGTTCGGTTCCATAAACATAAGCACATCCAACACCGTTGGAGCCCTTTGACCCATCGGTGTAAATATATCGACGGTCAGTGTAGCCTGACAAAAATTCTAAGAAACACGTGCGGAAACTTGAAATAGGCATCGTGGACTTCTGGTGTATGGTCATCCCAAGATCTACATGGGGCGTACCAGATAGCCAAGGGGGGTAAAGTCTCTCGCCCTTGGCGAACATCACAGGCAGTTCCACTCCAAGCTTCACTAGGAGCTCTTGGAAACGGAACCCCGCAGGCTTTGGATCTTAACAGCTGTCTTATATATGCAAGGTGTCTTGTGATTAAGCTGAAACACACCTTCCTCTAACATTTTCCTCTCATGGAGGTATAAATAAAAAATAAAATAGCTTGAATGTTTGTCAATATGTCACCACTCATTTATCGCTTATTGCTCCTAATGACCTAGTTGTCGACAGTCCCTCACCCCCCCCCCCCCACCTCGTTTATTTCTGCAGTTCGCATAGAGAGGTAAAGCTTCAAAATATAAGCTATGCGCGTTGTTTCTATTTGTTGCTAAAATGAGTCCTTTAGTCACAAAATATTTATTTAATATTGGATTCCTTGGCGTCTATAACAATAAATTTGGGAACAGAGGCTTGGAATTGCGCAATTGGCGCATTGGCGTGTGCGTAAAGCAGGTCAGCGAGCGGGATGGCTCTGGAGATAACGTCTGGGGCCCGCATTCAGGAGGTCGCGGGGTTGTATCCCGTAGCCGACATTCCTGCCCTTAGGTTTTTTTCGGGAGTTTCCCAGCGTCACTAAGGTGACTGCATACTTACATCCCCCGAGGTTCACCTCCTTTTATTTCATTCCCTCTATCCGGTCTTTCCAGGTTCAATACGTCAGGAGCGTCGTTGGTAGGATGCCTGCGGTAGAGCTTGTATACTAAAATACGGTGTTCGGCTGAAGGGAGGGCTCTGGTGGGCTGGTCGCCGACAGGGGGACTGTGTACCCAACCGGAGCTGGATGGTGGCCCTCCTGGAACTCAGGTTGAAGAGCGGCCTGCATCTGTTAGAAACCCACCGTAGTACCTCTACCTGCGATGAGCTCTGGCCGCCTGTAAGTTACTGTCATCTCATCCTTCCCCTCGGGGTGTGACGCACAACAAGACATTGGCAGACTTGCCTGAATCCCCTCCGTAACAAAACAGACAGAAACCGGAAGGTCAGGAATGTAGACATTTGCTCAGCTTCCTTGATGACTCTCCAGAAAGAAAATCACCCCTCCCCTCGTTACTTGTAGTAACTGATAAACACACAGACATGTGACGAATCTAGCCCTGGTCTACTTTGAATTTTCACTCATCGCAGATTGTGAACGTGTGCATGGGCTTGCGGAAAATAGTAAACAAAAATTCGTCTGTTCAGTACTACTATGTGCAGATAATGTATTCAATAATGTTCAATTATCTCCTTTACCTTTCATGATAGATGAATTTATCATTTTATTCAACATATTTGAATCCATCATCAAGCAAAATTTACGCACTCGTGCCCCTGGCACCGTGAGTGTTTTATTTTTATAGTCCCCTTTAACGTCCTTGGTCATATCGGGGGCTTTCACTTGATAATTTACTACTCGCTGAACTATATGGCTTCTTCTTGTTGACTTTAGCATTAAACACACCCACACTCTTTAACATTCTGGTTAAAGAAAAATTCCCAAATCCAACTGGGACTTGAACCCCTGAGATGTCAGCTGATCGTAGAGGCAGTCTTATACATGTTGTTCCTTTCTATATAGCGCTCACATTGCTTGGTTTAAAGTTCTGGGATTTGTGCTAAACGTATCTAGACTAACATAGCTTCATTACATGATGTTAGGACAGTCATTTGAAAAGTCTTCGGAATGGCTCAAGGATTCAAACAGAATTTTCGGTGCAGTTTAGTTTGCAAATCTATCCCATTTTCATGGAAACATTGGTGCAACAACATAAAAATTATTAAAGAATTAAGCTTAGTATGCAGGAAAATTAAGACGTAAATTGTGCAGTTTTAGAGAGAAATTCTGATATTAATATTTTGTGTTATGTGAATACATATTTTCAAGGTGAAAGTGCAGTGATCCCTGAAGAATCTCCCTCAGAGTTAGCAAGTACCTACTTTCAAGTATTGCCCATTAGCAGCTGCAGTGAATATATCCGCAGGATAGACACGGAGAGCCGGAGAGAGCGAGGAGAGCTAGTTAGGGAGGAGAGAGTGTTTGTGGTTAGAGAGAGAGAGGAGAGGTGTTTGTTAGGAGGGAGTGAGGAGGATGGTTTGGGAGTGAGAGGGGTAGAGATGAGAGCGGTTTTAGGGGGAGGATAGACAAGCGGAAGAGAGGAGAGTGGGTTTGGGCGAAGGAGGTGAAAGGAGGGGTTGTATGAAGGTGGCAGGGAGAGATAAGGTTCAGAGGGGCACTAATTATCTCGACCAACAGAACCTTTGGTCACGCCCCCCAGAAGAAAGTAGAAGTGAGTTGAGAATCTATGAAGGGTGGTTAAAGTTGAGAGAGACGACATCATACGGCGGGGTCCCTAACGGCTACAGATTTGAACTCCCTGGTCATGAGCTTATAGCTGAGCATTTGCAGGAAACGATTATAGCATACCGAAAATAAGACTACAGCTATCATAATTGCGTTAAGGAAGAATATGCATTGTATTTACCGAAAAGTATAAGTCTGATGTTATAGCTTTTAGTGCATAGTAAGTGCCTATGTTCAAAATTATAGAAGATGTTTTAAAAGGACTAAGAGTGTAAATTAATAGATTATATAGGTGTTTTAATGCAAACATATCTGATGTTATTGTTGACTTTAAATAAAAAAGCTCTTTTATTTTAAATTCTACAATAATGTTTTAATTTCTTTGACTTTTCCAACTCCTTCATTGCAAACTGGTTGATATATAATGTGCGGACTAAAGCGAAACGTTTGCGACAGACCTTTGAGAACAAAAGCCTTTACAGAAGTGACAAAGTTGCTTTGTGAGTCAATCCTGTTGAGATTAAGGGAAAGGGAGAACCCCCAAACACACGCACATGTACAGTGTTTCTCCAGCAAATTTTAAAACCAAATTAAGCTTTCGCTTGGTCTTTTTGAGCGTTTTCCACAGAAATTGGCTTCTGGACGCTATTGAAGACCGGCTGCATGCAATGGACACGAGCCTCTCCCACTATTCGGCCCTCTTATTACTCTCTCTGCTTCGAATAGTAATAGGGGGTGTATTGTATTCCACTCAAAAATTTGATACCAAAATTTCATCAAAAATACATGTTTTCAGACTCCCTAAATAAAAATTAAAAAAAAAAAAATTCTGTGTGCGAGTTTGTGTGTCTGTGAACAGAATAAATCAAAAACGAATACTCGTTCAAGTACCAAGCTTCGTATTTAAGATCCATCTTCCAAGGATATGACACAAAGATTTCCAAAAAGGTCCCTCTACCCCAGACTACCATTTACATGAAAATATCTCCAAAGTTTCTTATTTTGTCAAAAATGGCTGTAACAATTTTGATTAAAATACCATACGTTCAAGATAATGTGACAAAATAATAAGATTCAGTCCAATTACTCATCTATCACTTTATTTTCATCTGAACTTTCGCAAAACAACACAGTTCTCCTCTGCTGACGTTAGCACAGTCTACACTTTTTCGTGATATTACTACTCAACTGTTTTCTTCTCGCAGCCTTGACCTACCTCTCCTTTCACTGTCTCTCACACACTAATTCCAACGACACAATCGCTCGATGCTCGTTAAAACCTCTTCACTTCGACGCGGCGTATCTTTCGCGACAACAGTAACTCCCCCCCCCCCCCCCCCCACACACACACACAGAGTTGCCTTGCACTCACTGACACACTGACGACTTATTTCTGTAACTCAGTCTCTGATGTCTCTTTGCCTCCTTGTATAGCTAGGATGACGTAACACGAACCTTTCGTGAACTTCTTCAAACAAGCCAGCCGCCGGAAACTTCTAGAATCATCTGGAGAAAACGCCTTTTGGTTCTGTCGCTATGATTGTTGTCACGTGTTTACCCGCATGGGTGGCTTAGGGATGCTTGAGCATGAGCGGCTTTGATACATGCCGCACCCATGCCGCACGCAAACACAAACAGTCGCACGAGGCAGCCCGACGCTGAGTACCTTTGTTTGCTCACCGGCCTGGTATGTGGTGTGAAGTAGCTTAACTCCGGCCATCCTTTGTTGTGCACCGCGTCCGACGCCACAATAATTTCACGACAAGTGAACTGCAATATTGAATTTTATGGGAATGTCCTCAGAAGTCCCCTTAATTTGGAATGACCCTTTTATAACTGATAAGCCGTAAGATATATATCAAACCTTACTACACAGAATTGCAGATCTCGTTAAAACGCACAATTTATAACAAGTTGAATTTTTTTTTTTTTTTTTTTTTTTTTTTTTTTTTTTTTTTTTTTTTTGGGTGCATGGTCCGAGATATTTCTTGTTATTTGTTTGAGTTTTCCAATGCTTCAAATGGAAAGTCAATCTTTTTTTGTCCTGGACATACAAAGACAATGGAATGTCAGTGCCATCACATAGTGAGCAGTTCTTAAAAGGTTTGACTATCGTTAAGCCTACTGTATTCTCTTTCTAATGCACCTGTAAAAACTATGTAATAAAGTAATTTCTACAGCAATTTATTTTTATAAACACTAAATTTTTGTACAAGAGTGAGTAGAGGAAATCATATGAGTGCACACCACTTCCGTTCCGTTTCAATCAAGGACTGTCTCACTAATTACTTTTCGGCAGCTAGCCATTTGCGTGTCTTGGATCAAATTGTTACCTTCGTTCCACTGTTTTAACATTGCGATTATGGCTATAATTCTTCCGACTTTGAAGTCAACGCTGCTAACAGAAAGTTCGTTGTTCTAGATTTCTGTCCTTTTTCTGTTCCGTAATACATATATCTGTACAAGAAAACTTTGAAACCTTAATTAATCACTTATGAGATTAATGCTCTGGCAAAAGACAAAAGTTAGTCCGCTTACTTTTCGGTCACTTTATCTTCTAAAATATTAACAAAAGCAGTTTCCTTCTCGTCCTTAGCACAGCTTACAGTCTTTCCTACCATCACAACAAACAACTGTTCTTCTCATAACCTTGCTCAGTGCTTTCAGTCCTTAACTTTCTCTGCCTCTACCCTAATTACGACGTTACGACGCTCGTTGAATCTTCTCACGACGACGCACACACGCACAGCGGTCTGACACTCATTGACACACTGAGCATTCTCCAACTCACTCCTCTGGCCTCCTTATATGCTGGAGATAACGTCACACAGATCTTTGTCGAGTTCTACACAAACACACCGGAGATGACTCAGCTAGAAGTCTCGACACCGATTTTCTTTCTGCCATCTCGATTGTTAAGTCACGTACACACTGCAGTCCCCGAGGCAGTCCGGCCTGGCACGGCACGCGGCGCGAAGCAGCTGAGCCCCGTCCGTCCTTTGTTGAGCACCGAGCACGCCGAGCACACTACTTTTACTTAGAAACAATGGGGAATACTAATTTCACATGCTAAGATCAATGCATATGCTAAGTCGCATTGGTCTGGGCAGGGTTTGAACCCCCAACCTAGTAATCACTAAGCCAACGCCCAACAGACTTAGCCACCCAGACTGACACAAGGAACAAAAAATAGCCGCTTATCGCTTAAAAAAAGGTATAGGCATTGAAAATTCAAACTGGTAACAAAGAATATTTCGGAAATTGTTAATGTAACAAACATTCTATTTTGCGGGTATGATTATTGCAATCAAAGATGGGATGTAAATTGAACAACAGAAAATATTGTTTGACACAACTTATCTGTTTTAGCGAGATATGCATCTTTTGTATGGTATGAGACATCTATATATTGTTCCAAAATATGTATTGCAATTTTACAATTACTATGATCTCAGACAAACTATCACTATTATGCGTAAAACTCGTTTTGCTAGTCAAACTATTACAACTAGCCCCACTAACTCTGGAAGTTGACACCCTGGAAATGTGACGTCATCCAAGGAGTATTCAATTTGGAATGTTTTCCATAGGAAGTTTGACATATCAATGTTAATGATACAATATTATCAGCATGTTTCTACCATTCCAGCTTTACACAAATATCCACTGATTGACCAAATAATGGTTACTTATGAAGCTTTAAAAATAAAGTAATTTACAATTTTATTCTAAGTCACCATTGGGATATATTATCTCAAAATGAAAAATCTGATGTGTTGCACTCACATGACTTTCTCTACTCGTGTACTAACCATGCTTACAAACTCTTATACCTCTATCTTCTTCCTGTTAGTTGAGATAAACATTTGTACAAATTATCTTATTGCTTATTTCCTTGTAGGTGAAAGGGGAATATTAGAACACAGTAGGCTGTAAGCAATAGTAAAATCTTCTAAAGCTTTGAGATCCCGTCCTCTTTGCATGTTTAGTATATAAAAAAATGAACAACAACGTTCCATTTCACCAAAGTTTCAAGTTTTTCGAATCTGACACCAATAACAATGAATATCTCCAAAATGGTTCACTCTACAAAAACATTTATTCAGAAATAAACTGCATGTTTTGGTGAGATCTATATTTCTTGTACATTACGAATTTGTCTATCTCTTACAGTTTACGAGTAATTGAAAAGTCATCCAGAGTGAAAGTCATCCAGAAAATTCAAAATACACATTTAATTTGTCATACAAATATCTTAAACATATGACATTTTAATCAAAATCGTTAGAGCCATTTTCAAGAAAATCAAAATTTTTTAAACATTTTCCATGTAAAGGGTAGTTTAGGGTGGTACTATTTTCTTCAAAATCTTGGTGTCGCACCTTTGAAAGACATTAAACTCAAATAGCAACTTTGGTTTTTAACCGACTGATCGTTTTTGAGTTATGCTGTCCACAGACTGACACACACACACGCACACACACACGCGCGCGCGCGGACCTTTGTCTAAAAATGCTTTTTTTGGATTCACGGGGTCTCAAAACATATATTTCCGGTGAAATCTCGACATAGAATTTTTCCTTATCAGTAGAGAAAGTAAGGGTTTAGTTTTCATTTATGGAACTCTTTGAACTGCTATGGTTTTCATACTATATTGGGTGAAAAAGGTAGCTCAATTTTGCTTAATGCCGAAAAAATATATCGTCTTTTGGTCAGCTTTGAACACGCGACTTCGGATCCGGGGGCTGGACCATGGAGGGCGTCCATTTCCCAGGTTTTTTCCCCTTCTTTTTCTCTATGGAATGGACACAATAATACATTGGGAAAAAATCTGATGCTTAAAGGAGTTCTGTTCAGTGAACAGAATGTTCTTTGATACTTGATCCATTGATCGCGATATTGGTGATGCGATTTGCGAGGACTTGCCTGGTGAAAGATCAACATTTCACTCTCGAGAACATCGCTATTATTAACGTTTTCCTTTGACACAGCACTTCTATCTGCTCAATTTGTTCTTAATGTTCCACGAGACAGATTCCAATTAAAGTTATACCAATAATGTCAAGGATGACAACCTACTGATTACAAAGGAGATATTACCTCTATACTAGGTAATACAGCTCTGAAATGCTAGGTTCGTTCCTTTGACATCGTACCCTGAAAAGAGTATCAAACAGCTAGCCTCTCATTTTCGAATAATAACAGATAATAACAGATCCGGATCTCCTGTATGCCTGCGTAAAGTTGAAACATAACTTCATCTACCATTTTCCTCTAAGTGCCTGGTTGCATAAATAGAAAAATCTGATGTGCTGCGCTCACATAGCTTTCTCTACTCTTGTACTAACTATTCTTAAAAACTCTTATTCCTTTATTTTCTTCATATTAATCGAGAGAAACATTTGCAGAAATTATCTTATTGCTGATTTTCTTATAGATACAAGGGGAATACAACAAATCTTTTAAAGCTATGGAATTCCATTCTCTTTGCCAATCAGATAAAAGGTGAATAACGACCTTCCGTTTGAGAAACCTTTAAATGTTACAAAAACAGGCAAATAACAAGGAATATCTCTGAAATGGTTCACTCTACAAAAACGCATACAGACATAACTTGTGTGTTTTAACAAAATCTAGTTTTTTTATAGTAAGATGTGGCCTGTCTCTTACGGCTTACAATGCAAAAGTTACCAAGAGTAGGTAAACAGGACTACATAGGCTATAGCCAGAAAGTTGAAAATATACATTTACATAATTTGTCATAGAAGTATCTTAAACATATGGTATTTTAATCAAAGAAGTTGGACCCATTTTTGAGAAAATCAAAATGTCGAAAAGCTTTCCTGGTAAAGAATAGTTTAGAGTGGAGGGATTTTCTTTAAAATCATCGAGTCGTGTTCAGGAAAGAACTTTGGTTTTTAACCGACTTTTCATTTTCGAGTTATGCTGTTCACAGACAGATACACACGCACGCACACACACATACACACACACGGACCTTTTTCTTAAACTGCTTTTCTTAGATTTAGGTGACCTCAAAACATATATTTCCTCTGAATTTTCGGCATCAAATTTTCGGTGAATAGAATACTTTCCCTCTCTACTTAGTATATGTAGTGGAGGAACTAAAAATAAAAGTGTACAAGGTATACAGAAATAGTTTTAAGGATGAGTTACTCGTGTGTTTTCCATTTGTTGCTAAAATGAGTCATTCAGCTGCAAAATGATATTAAATAACTATTCCACGTGTTTACTGGAAGAAATTTGTAGACATAGGTTTGACAAGCGCGCAAAGCGGAAGATCAGGAATGTTGATACTGCTCAAATCTGGTAAATACTGTTTGTAGAACATGAAAGAAAACCATTCCTCCTCTCGTTACTTGCAGCAGCTGATAACAAACACACAGACACGTGCTTTCTAGTACTGGCCTAGTTCGTACTTTTAGTCGTCGCAGATGCAAACGCGTGCATGACATCAGTAGCCATATTAGTAAAATAGAACATTCGCTTCTTCAGTCCTACTCAACCTGACAGACTTTGCAGATACAGTATTCAATAGTGTTCAATTAATTAATTTACGCGTTAGAACAGATTTGTTATTGGACTTTTCTTATTCTTCATATTTGAATCTACCATCACGGGAAATCTACAACACCCTGGCCTGTTCCCGTAGCTCAGTCGTACTTGCCTGTGTGGGAGGTTCTGGGTTCGCTTCCTTGCTGAGGAGTGTGGGCTTTTGTTCTATCCAAGATTATTTCCTGTCCTACTCAGTAACTGCGTACGTAAGAAGCATATCACAATCAGATCTGAAGAAAGTGTCTTGCAATAAAATTAAGGGGATTCAGGCTTGTATATCTGCCTGTGCACATTTCCATCATATGTTGCAACTGCAAGGTGACTTTCCGAACACTCTGTACAAATGGTAACACTAGTTTGTTTACGTGATCATAAGAAACAAGTAACTGCATTAACAAGTCTGAAGGCGTATTTTGCCAACCATTGTTTATGATTTTGAAGATTTTTTATTGTTTAACAATCCTCTATCTCTCATGTTTTCTTTCTTTAATTGAGTTTTATTTTCACAATCAGTATATACTCATTGTCAAAAATTTATGCACCGTTCTTCAGTTTCAAATTAATTGACAATTCAATGTAAACAACATAGATTCATTGCAGCTGGAATATTCAGGGATCATACAGGTCATTTTAGATTTATTGCTGCTCATACTGTTATCTGGATGTGACGATGGGAGATAATTTTGAAGTTGAATTAATTTGCACAGATTTAATAGAAAATTTGGGCCTAAACACATAATACCAGGCCATAATGGCTATTTATAAACATTTTCATGAGAATTGAAACTATGTGTAAGTTCTTTCCATGCTTTTTCTTTTTCGGAAGTGTTTTTCCATCGGTTTCTTTATTTTGTAGTGTCTCTTTCCTATCAGCAACGAGGCTTGCATACAAAGTTTTCCTTCTATCCTCGTTTCTTCATTGACAAATATTTTCCAACTTGTTCCAAGAACCTATAAATAATTACATGAGTTACAATTCTACGTGGTGATCGTATTTTACTTAGTCAACAAACGACGTAAAAGCCCAGAGTAAGTATTAAACTAGAAGCTATCTCCTGAATTTACATTTATACATAATGTTTCCATAACGTATGCAGTTTCTTTCAAAATGCAGGAGTGCCTAAGTCAAAGTAAACGCACCGTCAATTCAATCTCATCAACGAGGGTATGAATTCTTTAAGAATAAACGAGTCATTTTCTTTGACATTCTTCATATTCAGACTAAATATGATCAAACTGATAATGACACCTTAGAGCGCACCATCTACAGAATGTTTCATAATTCGTATTTCAAACTATTGGGGGTTATAAAAGCGACTAAGCAGCTGTTTTATTTACGAAGCTATATCTTGAAATATATAATTTTGAAATATAGATTTTGTTTAAGAGAGAGGTGGAAAACGTTCATGTTCGACAACTTTTACGTGTACATTGTTGTCCACGGGAATGAACAGACTATTGGTATTCACTTTACATATACGTAAAAATTGGTGTTCTATAAGGAAATAAAGGCATTAATAGTCGCCGTGTACAAAATAGTATACAAGCTATACGAGACTGCTGGCATGCGCCCATTTTTACATCTGGACTCACCCTCTCTCCTTCAACATAACAGTCTATAGTGCAAGGTAAACAAACTTACAAAGCCGGCCATACTGATCCGCCTCTTAATTTTAACGTTAACATTATACTCACTTATGACCTCAAAACTGAATAATTATGAAACGGATGGAAGTTTAAAATTTGAGCTGTCCCTGTGTTAAATATTACGATGGTTCAGCGATTCCTAATCTTCATATTTGTGTTGTGGTTCTGTTTGAGGTCTCTGTATAGCGCAATATGTTCATCACACACAGTTCTCTGTCTGTGTACAATTATAATCAATATTAGCAGACTATGCCTACGGAATGACTGAACTGCCATTATGCAATCGAATCACGCCCTAGAGCTTCTTGTAATGCATACTGTTGCATTAATGAACGCAGACAGCACACGAACCTATGCATACGTTTGTTTTCGAGTATTTAGACCGGTGCAGCGGTTATTAATTTGCGGAGTGTTTAAATTTCTGAACTACCCCTTATTTTTAGCTGGAAAATACTACGGTACAAAGCTACAAATGCAATAAACTGTTAGTGTTTTTTTCTAACAATGTAGTTCACATAAATAAAATATATAAAGGCAAAATGTGGGTTTCCATTTGGAAACGAAACAACACTTCATTAAAACTGGCTCTGTGATCTGATGGCTAGCATGCTAGCTTCCAGATCCAAAGTCCTAGGTTCGGTTCCCGGCTGGAGGATGGGAATTTTTCTTCAGTCAGGATTATTCCCCATTCTACCTACACTCTGGAAGTATAAGTGAGATTTTGAATGATTCTGTCTATGTGTGCGTGTATGTAAATTTAAAATTTATAAAAGAGACCCAAAGTAAACAAAATCACAGTTACACAAATAGTAAACGAGTGAACATAATGGCTGATGAGTAATTGTTCCAAAGAACATTATTTACTTTAACGAGATCTAAACTATTTTTGTAGTGGTTTCACCTGTCTCTTGCGGTTTACCAATTATTCAAAAGTCGTTCAAAATGAAGAGTTCTTAAAATCTTAGATAAACATTTCATTAGTCATGAATATATATTAATAACATAATGAAAACGTTAGAGCCACTTTTGAGAAACCATTTTTTCTTTTTGAACATTTTTCCATGCAGAGGGTATTTTGGGGTGAGCGATTTTCTTCAAAATTGGAAGAATTTTCGTTCTTGAGTTATGCTGATCGGACAAACACACACACACACACATACACACACACACACACACACACACACACACACACACACACACACACACACACACACACACAATATGGAACCTTTTGTAAAAATCCTTTTTTGAAATCATGGCACACAAAACGTGCATTTACGGTGAAATCTCAATATCGAATTTTTGTGTGTAATGCAGCACCTTCTCCGCTTATTATGTACATGGTAGAAAAAGTAAAAAGGAAACTTAAAAAAAAAAAAAAAAAGAAAACAGGGCGAAAGGAGGTCTACATGATGGCTAACGGATATGTGCAATACAGTTATTGTCAATAGAGAATTCTTTCGCCGAAAAAAGACAACTAATTTATGTCAAATATTTGGAGCCATTTAGCTTCTTGACGAGTAAATATAAAAAACTTATTATTTCACCAAATGTCACGCAAACATTGTGAAAACAATGCTGTAATGCATTTCCACCTTAATTGGAATGAATTTGATCACCATTTAATATTAAATGGTCTTGGTAAGTTTAATTTCCAAGAGAGATTTGACAATGTTGCGTTAACATTAAATTGTGACTAAATTAATTCGAACTGAAACAAAAGACATTGGGCGTGGTGAAAAACAAGGACTGTCCGGGCTAACCTAGTTCATACCACGTGCCAGGCCGGCGAGCAAACAAAGGCGTTCAAGGTCAGACTACCTCGTGTGACTGCTTGTGTGTACGTTACTAACAACAATCAGAGCGGCAGAACCAAAAGAGGTTTTCTCCAGAGCCTTCGAGGCTATGTCATCGCCGGCGTGTTTGAGGGAGTTCGCGAAAGCTCCATGTGACGTCATCCCCGGTATATAAGGAGACGAGAAAACAGAGTTAGAGATACAGACATGAGTAGCTTAGCGAGTCAGTGAGTGCAAGAGAGCTATATGTGTGTCATACATCACTGTGCGTCGTGAAGAAGGTTTAACGAGCGCCGAGTAAGTGAATTGTTGGAATTAGTGTGTGAGAGACGAAGTGGAGAAACCACTGAAGGGACTGAGTGAAGGTTACGAGAGGTAAACAGTTTTGAGTTGTATATCACGAAAGAGTAAAGATTCTGTTCACATCAGAAGAAAAAAATTGTGTTTCTACAAATGTTTCGAAGACAATTGGACTGGATTTTACCGTTATGTCACATTATATATATTTGCAGAAAATACTATTTTTGGATTCATTGCGCCTCGAAACATTTTAGTATCGAATGTTTTAATCAAATGCAATACCTCAGTCCTAGCAGAAAGTAAAAATTCTATCCTCATACTCCAGAAAGCTGTGACCTAAATGCTTATCTATCTCTTGCGGCACTTGTGTATGTGCAGAAGTTGAAGAGGAAGACAGAGTTATACATGTTAATGTCGCAAGGATAACTAGAATTTAAAACATGGAAATCGTTCCCTAGTCGCTTGTAGAGGCCCCCGCTCTCCCTCTTTTAACCAAAATGGTTGGGTGATGTATTTGTTATTTGATACAAGATTCGGTAGAGGGTGCACTGCCATGTTTAGTCGGGGTCGTGTTCTGTATTTAAATGAAATTCTAACTGGGCAGATCAGCGCAGCTTGTCCAACAGCGCGGCAAATTGAATTAGTGCATGTCTTTTATTTTTTTAATTCATACCCTCCCAGGACTTTCCTTCTATTGATCAAACCCTGTCCAGTTTAGGTAATTAATCGAGCTAGGTCACTGCTTTCCTACCGGAACTGTTAAATTATGTTAACCTCTTTTGTACCTGTGTCCTACCTTGTAACCAAAAAGAACAGGAAGGAAAAAATATTGTAAGCAGACCATTTCCCCAACTCCCCATTTCTACATTGCATTCAGAGAGAGTCTAATAACATCTCATTAGTAAATTCCATATTGTTGGTATATCCTTTTATAATGCAATCTCAGTTTATATTTTTAATTTATCTACCATTTAATTATAGTAGATAGGAGAGGTATTGTTGTTAGATCCGTAATAAAATATAGGGATTTCCTATAAATAGCCGTTTTGAGGTCACATAAAAGGAATTTTTAGAAAGAGTTCCATCTGAAAAATATAACTTCGTATTCGGGGTAAGGCATTTGTGATTCTTTAAAGCCCGTAGTATGCAAAATAATTTCTTAAAATATAGTACACATAGTAAAAGAACTATTTTTGAATATTTCAAAAGTTAATCTCCCAGCTTATTTAATTTTTTGTTAGTAAGTTTGGGGTTACTGAATTTTCTTGAAAATCTTCCAGATACACTCTCGGAAGATGCTAAACTTAAATAGGTATTTAACCGACTATTAATTTTGGAGTTTTCTGTTTACAGATTGACCGTGCGCACTCTATAGCTACCTCTTTTAGATTCAAGGGGACTCCAAACATATACTTCCGGCGAAATATCGATATCGAATTGTTGGTTGAAAGGTAACACTTTCCATACTTATCTACTACAGGTGGTAGAGGAATTAATTAACCATATAATCACTGTAAATGCAAGCTCTAGGATAGAAGAAGAAAGCCAAATTCAAGTAGGATATTTAGATAACGAAATTTGCACCACAATGACATTTTCTCATCCCCGCGTACTTTAATTTTCAATACAAATGATCTGTACTTAGTGAATAAGATATTCGCGTTAGCTTGACAGATATGAAAATAAGCGATTGCATGCTTACATAGCATTTTATTGTGGCCTGAAACTTCCCATTTAGTGATAATAATTACATGCTTGTCAGCGGGGCACCCGCAACTGTAATTATTTGAAGAACAGCCTATTAATGTTACTTTATTGCCCTTTCAAACATGTTGCGTGTAATCTCTGAAGTTTTCCTGATAAGTTGTTTACTTCCCGTATTACTTGCGTGATGCTCAAGAGTGAATGAAAGTTATCAGCACGAAACCAAATGGTAGATCAATATAGGGAGATCGCCGCTAGGTAGATGAGTATTTTAGTATATTGCTGTACTTTTTAAACGTAATTATTAAGGGGATCTATGACTAAACTTTTATGAAAATTGGGAACATCTTTTTTACTTTAGTTCTATAAAATACTTGAGACCTTCGAGAGTGCGAAAAATGCAGTTTCCCTCCAGACGCAATTTTAAGTCTCCTATTGCATGTTTAAATGATTTCAATGTGAGCTATGCATTTAAATTTCTTAGCTCGCTATTGATATTTTCGGCAGTATTCTTCCTGAACAGTTTTGATATTGCAATAATGAAATTTGTTACACATTATTATTTAATTTATTTATGCCAACGAATTGGTTGGAGAATTCAATGACATTCTGGCAGATTGTCACAGTAGCTTAATGGTTAGAGCATCCCCTGGTAAGCGCACGGTCTGTGGTTCAACTCCCAGCTGTGGCATTGAGTTTTTCATTTCCGATTCTATCTCTCAAATCTTTGTTGCATATGTTCACAGAGACTAAGGAATAAAACTAGCCCTAGGTTCTAATGTTAGATGTGTCTAAGCATATATTTTTAATTTTCAGAATTACAATTTTTAGGCAAAAAGCGTATTTGCAAGTTTTTATTATACATTTAAATCTTCAATGGTGGAAAAATACCCAAGAATTAGACCTATAATGTTCTGGCTAAACCAACACTTCTCTTTGTGGGCGAAACATGGACTCTTAAGCAACATTTAAAAGTATTCAAGCTGTAGAAATGCGCTTTCTGAGGAAAACTACGGGATTTACGTTTTGGGATAGAAAAGAAAGTTCAGAGATATCAAACCAATTCTACAAGTTACTCCCATGACAAAACATATAAAAATTATAGAGAAAAATGGATACAACAGGTTAATAGAATGGGAAAATCTTGATTGCCCAGGTCACATGGCCTAATCTCCAAGAAAGGAAGAAGAAGAAGAAGAAGAAGAAGAAGAAGAAGAAGAAGAAAGAAGATAAAAAATAAAAAGAAATATGGAGTCTAAACTGAAGGACCCGGAGAAACAGAAAGTGGAAGATAGATGCATTTTGAACCAAGCGTTAAAATATTAGACTGCGAGGGAGTTTGTTTTACAAAACAAAATAGTCAAATTTGGTCATAATTTCTAAATTAGAAGAGCAAAGTGGATGCATTTTAAGCTGCAACATATTTGTATTACATTACAGCTATGGTAAGAACTTAAAAACACTCGCATTGTAGTTCACAATTTCATAACTTGAGCTCTACACAATCTTAAGTCGTGTAAATATTGTAGGCAAGAATCACAGCTGTTCCACACACATAACGTTACATTATTCTAAAGGAAGGAAATCCTCCTCCATATCTGTTGCTTTAGCTATTAGAATTATTAAACATAGGTACATGTTTACGGTAAGTGATTGTAAGGTTGCGTGTGAAAATAGTTTATAAATGTCTAAAATCCAATTTAAAAAAATTGTATGAAAGAAATCAGTCACTTGTACCTTGAATATTTAGATTACTGCAATTACAACACCATAAGAGTAGCCTTTCTAACCCGTGGCTTAAACACTCCACGTAAAAAAGGTTGCATATCATATGACAAATACCTACGATTTAGCTATGGCTTGAAGTGAAGTGACATTTATGAACGCGTAAAATTTACAGTGCAGTAAATACAAACATTTCAAGGAAAGACCTTGAAGATATAGTAATGCTACTTGTTTCTGGTCTCAAATTGTTTCTAATACCACTATCAATAATTATTAAAGAGCTAAAGCACTACTTCCTAAGCTATAAACATATTTACAGTCCATATTTTATGGTTCATAAAGATGAAAAGTGCATGCTGCAGCTACATAACGCAATAAGTTTTAAACAATTTAAGTGAGGCTTTATAACGCACGTTGTCCATTACTGAATGTTCGCGTTCATTTATTGCCTGTTACTAAGGCTCACTAGCGATGCAATAAAATTAAAACCGCATGCTATGTACAGACTTAGTACAAATGAGTGACCCAATTTCATAAGTTCGCTCAGGACCTTCTAGATTAACGGACCTGACCCTGGCATCCCAGTTGTACAAAAATGGCGTCGGCTGGTGGGAGTGATTTCTGAGGTGTTTCCACACGCTGTTTTTCGTATTATTTTCTATGTCTTCGAGTTATTGTTTCTTATAATAATTCCTATGTAAGTTTGTCTTCATATTAGCAAAGCGAGTGTTTCAAAAGGTTTATTTGGGCAGTATAGGAACAGGAATAAATGTAATAACGTTTTGACTGTGCCATGTGCTATCCACGTGTTCATGTTTATTGTGTTCCATCTAGGACTATGGCTACATTAGCCGTATAGTGTGGTTAATTTATCTGTTTGCAAGTACAATTTGTGTCACGATTACAGTGGTGAGAGGTTGTTGAAGAAAAACTGTTCCAGTAGTGTATATTAATGTTGCCATACTACAACCTAACCTCAAACACGACAATGCACCGTAACTGTTGCATTCCCGGATGCAAATTAAAAATCAGAAACTTTCAGTTAAAACAAAAGGTAAATTACAACATAAAGCTTCTAAATTCAGTATTTAATTACAATAAATTGCAGCGTTATGTGTATTAGTTGCCGGTGTGTATATAACATGGTGAATAGTGTGAATAGTGAAAGACAATAATTTCGAGTGAATTCAATTAGTGGCATCTGCAACACCAACAGTTTGTTTCATGTAAGTAGTATGCTGCTCATATTTGTACATTATCTTTTGTCTTTGTAATTTAAATGTGTAGCTGTAGTTTAGAAGAAATGTGTTATGTTGCTGCATGTAAAACTGTAGACTATAGCAAAGTTTGGTAAATATTTACAAAATCCTCCGCTCGAGAAAACGAATGAAACATAGTGCAATGGATGCAGTTTTTATTGCTGATTACGATCTTGTAAGTTTTATTGTGCGCTCAAGCTTCGTGTTTTATTTATGAGAAAATTTCGTACGGTCGATGAAGTGGTTTTATTTCGCTTATGCGGCGGATATTTAGCTAATAAATGTGCATAAACGAGTGTAATATATGCTACAATGATTGATTAATGCATTTACGTTGAAATGATTGCATAAACACTACCCAAATTGTAAATATTTCGATAACACAGGACCCTGTCACCCCACTCATATGCAAAACTAACCTAACCTAAGCTAACACAATGTTGCTTTACAATACTGATTTAAGATTACGTATTTCATGTATTTCATTTACAGTGCTGTTTTACGGTTATTATTTTTAATATTTCATCTGCTTTTGTGGATTCCCCCTGTAAAATAAAGTGTCCTGAAGTGCTGAGTAATATGTTGTTGCAAACTGAGTAATCAAGTTCTCAGTAATAGTAAAAGCAAAATTTCACCCTAAAGGTTTTGAATTCAGTAGGTAGCTTTAGGTCATTCTAAATAGCAGCATTTGTATATCAGCCATCCAGTATAGTATGTTTTGTGTAGGTATATAACATTATGCACATTGTACAAGTGTGACAAACAGTGTAAACAATGATTAATAATTCTGAGTCAACTCGCTGTCAACACTTCTGTTTTATTTAAGTAACATGCTGCTTGCAGTTTTGTCTATCTTCTTTGTAATTTGAGTGTGTAAAGCAGTTACATAATGGCATGTAAACCTGTAGATTGCATGAATGATATTTGAGGTTATATATCTCATTGCCCATGGTTTATCGTTTAATATTAAATGTAATTCTTTTTTTTTTACTTGAGTTTATGTTTAAGACAGTGTTTTTGTGTTTAACACAGCCCATATTCACAAAATAGGCATGTTATTACACCACATTTTTATTTTACTGCGTTGAAATCGTAGCCTGTAGACGAGTTGTTTACAAGTAGTTCCCACCACATAGGCCGCCATCTTGAATCACAGTGTCAGGTCCGGTATTTAGGAGGTCCTGGTTCGCTGTAACTACGTCCTATTTCTTCCACGAGAGCGCAGCAGTGAGCAGGTAGACAAAATGGCGACAGACATGGAGAACACTTTCCTTTACATCAATCTGTTATATTAGCGTAGGACACTTGAGAAGGAAGTTCAACAAAGATCCATGGACTGCCAAATCCATTAGGCGAAGTTATGCGCATTTTGCGATGTTCATGAATTCTTAAACAGGGGATGAAGAAACTGATGGATTGTCTGTAGTAGTGATAACGATCAGCAATTGCTATAATGGACTTCACCATTTCCCTACCGAAAACCACGCGATTTTTTTTCCCGTATAGACTTATGTGAAACCTTAAGTGTCTAAGCCTCCTCTACCAGCAAACCTAGAAGAACTGCAAGCTCCACAGTGCTTTTGAATAGATTGATAGGGAATTACTGCACTAAGTGTGGGAAGTACTTGATTATCGGCTTCATATTACAGAATCAATAGGGGCACACACATGGAGCACTATTATGTCAGATAAAATTTTTGGGTTCTTCTTTATGTCCAAAAAGTTCTTCCACAATATATGAAACAATATAGCTACAGAAGATCTGTGAAATCGGGTGATAGCTGTATTTTGTTGCAGCCCAGTGAAGCGACCTTGATCGTGATAAATGATAGACTGGGTCTAACAATTAACGTCTACCAATTAACGCAGTAAATTTAGTCTGTAATTTTAGGTCATAACATGCTTTGTCATGTCTGTGGTGAAAATCTGTAACTTGGAATCTGTCCACAGTGCCACAAAAACACTATCTTTGCCATGAAGTCCTAAAAGGCCTCCGCTCATGTATATATTACGGACAAACTGTAACAGTTGGGAAGTATATTATTGCATTCTTCATCGTTGTCTTATACTTCTGATAGTTTTAATATTCATACAGTGTGACAGATTGTATGCTTGGAAGTAAGAAACTTTGAACTCTGCAACAATATAACAGCTGAATACTCACCGTCTTGTCGTGTAGCATGCCAATCTTGCAGTCCAGGCGCACAGTGGATCCCACCCTGGCAGTCACGTTCTCTAAGTCGGGCCCATCCTCAAAGTAAGGACCCCAACGTGACCCAGGATGATGGTAATGTGGCACAGGTGGCAGACGGGGAGGTGGCGGCGGGAAGTTGAACACACTTCCTTGCGTGGTGCTCGTCACAGTTGCCGCTTCGCTCGTTGTTGACGCCGACGGTGTCGCCGATATGAAGAGACTACTGTTGAGTGTGGAAATGTGAGCATGTGATGCCAGTGCCGTGTTTAGTGTTACTGGGGCGGCAGTGGTGGTAGCTGTCCTCTGAGGCGGCAATGTCACCGTCAGAGCAAGCATCTTCGCCGACCCAGTCATCAGCAGGGAGGCGGCAGTGAGAATGGAAGGCATCACCACGGTGGAGGCGGCGTCCTCTGGTGGAGGCGGCTCTGATGGAGACTCAATAAGTGTCTCATTATCTGTAAGGAGTAAGAGGAGACTCAGTTAGTATCACTTACTGATTCAACCTGATGTCTCCTTAGATACTTCTTAGGTACTGGCGCACCATGAAGCTGCTGACACCCCAAATTCAGGTTCAACAAGGATCTCTTCAATAACTACCTGATAGCTTCCACGTTAATGAATGTGCATCCCTTTTGTTTATTAGACTCCCAACTAAGTACTCAAAAACTATATGACTACGCTCCGTGGGACAAAGAACTAAACCGTTACGGAACAACGCTGAATGCAGCTAGGTAAAGAAAATATCCTTAGCTCCTGTGTTGCATTTATGTACTAATCAAGCTGAGACCTGCAAATGTAGTACTGTTTTCATAGTGCAACTACTATTGCGACCTTCTCCAAATGCACTCACATTGTGCTTGACTAGTATGCTTTTTTGATTTGAAGGAGGTTATGGGTGAAATGTCAGCCATTTTGTGTTAAAAAGAACTACTCATGAGCTGCATGTGGTTAGAGTATGAGTGCAGATTTCGTGTGAAGGTGGATTCAAATATGACGAATCAAAAAAAAAAAAAAAAAAAAAAAAAAAATCTAGTAACAAATTCATCTGTCGTGAAATGCAAGTCAGTTAATTGAGCTTTAGTGAATACATGGTCTGCACAGTCTGGCTAGAGAGTACAACAGAACAGGTGAATGTTTTGTTTACTAATGTGAATTCCGCTTCCCTATGCACGCAAGTAGACCAAGTCAAGCAAACCAGGGCTCGAAAACTGGATTCCCCATGTGTGTGTGCGTGGGTACGTGCATGGGTGTTTGTCAGCTACTGAATAACAAGGGAAGGGGTGGTTTTCTTTCCGATTAGTCATCACGAGACCTGAGCAGGTCGTTTTACTGTCAACATTCTCGATTTTCCGTTCTATACACACTGCAAAGTTCCCCATTTGCCAAGTGTGTATTCACGAATTTATTTCAACAGACACGCTGGAATCTATTTTATATTTAGTTAGTGTCCAATTGCTGAGTTGTGACATATTGACAATCAGGCGTTCGAGCAATTTTATTTGCTATTTATGCAAAATTCACTCTAGAGGAACTTATGTTTCAGCTTAACATGAGTTTACCGTTGAAGATTACGCACTCATACTCCTAACACCTTGTGTATGTGCGCGTGCTTGCTTGTGTTTGCCTGTCTGTGGTGGTGGTGGCGGTGGTGGTGATATTTTTATGACAAATAAAATGCGTATCTTGAATTTTCTGGCTATAGCCCATGTAGTCCTATTTACTCTGGATGACTTTTGCATAACTGTTAAACCATAAGAGATAGACCAAATCTTACTATATAAAAAGGGTAGATCTTGCTAAAACTGACAATGTATGTCCAAATAAATTCTTTTTGTAGAATGAAGCATTTGGGAGATATTCTTTATTATTTGTGTAAGTTTTGGAGAATTTATACTTCTGTCAAATGAACATCGCTCTTCATTTTTTATATGTTAACCGTGCGAAGAGAACGGAATTTGATAGCATTAAAGGATTTGACTATCGCTCAAAGCCCGCTGTTTTCCCATATTCCCGTTGCACGGGCAAGAAAGCGAGCAATAAGGTAATTTCTGTAAATATTTATCTCAACTAACACGAACAAGATAGAAGAATAAGTGATTGTAAGAATGGTCAGTATAAGAGCAGAGAAAGTCATGTGAGAGCAACACATCAGATTTTTTCATTTGTGATTCTGCCTTTCCAAGTTTACCAACACACGATTCTTATCGTTGATTGGCTTGATATATGGGAAGTTAAGTTCTATTGTTTATAACTCCGCCAAACTATCAAGTCTTAAAATGCTGGACACTGTTCAAACCACAGCTCTAAGAATTGCACTTGGGGCATTCCATACTAGTCCTACAGAGAGTCTAAAAATTGCAGCAGATGAACCACCATTTTCTTTCCGACGTAAAATGTTAAGTCTTACTTATTTTACCAAGACCTTAACCAGACCTAATTCTGGTGCAGTTGCTCATATATCACTCCAAGATAATACTCAACCCAAAGGGTTCCCTATCCAACCCTTCTCCCAAAGAATTGTTACATACCTTGAAGAGTTTAATCTGACTATTCCTTCTTTCATTTCCCGTACCTTCAACATAAATGATATACCATGGAGAATAAAATTACCTGTCATCAACACCACTTTGACAAAATATGTGAAGGCTCATACCCAAAAATCTTGTTTTACCATGCTGTTCAAAGAATTGTGTGACACGTATGCCAATTTTGAGCCAATTTATACCGATGGTTCCCGGTGTGACAACAATAATGGCTGTGCGGTGGTTGCTCCTAACCAAACCATGATGTATAGTCTACCAAACACTCTCACCATTTTCTCTAATGAACTGTTTGCTATACGTTTCGCCATGGACTATATATCAAAGTATGGAGACTTCAAATCATTCATTATATACACAGATTCCCTTAGTGCATTAATGGCTATACAACAACGATCTCCTTGCCACACCTTGGTAAGGGAGATACGTGAATTATACAGTGAGCTTATTTCATCAGGTAAACAACTAATCTTGGCATGGATACCATCTCACTGTAACATACCAGGAAATGATCTTGCTGACACTGCCGCAAAAGAAGCTACCAAGCATCCTCCAAGCTTACCAGATCTTAAGCTACCTCATGAGGACTATTTACGGCATCTTAAAACAACTATCCTGCACCGATGGAAGACAGATTGGACAACTACATCCAACAGCAAACTGCATGATATCTGTCCAATACCTAACCTCTCCACAACAATTACAACACTAACCCGGCGAGACCAGGTGCTAATAACCCGATTATGCATTGGCCACACTGCGCTTACTCACTCCTACATTCTGTCCCGTGAACTTCCTCCTAAATGTACTCTGTGTGATTCTACTCTTACCGTTCAGCATCTGCTCACTGTTTGCCCAAGATACACTCACCAGCGACTTCAGTATGGAATTCCTGAGAACCTTCAGCTAGCTTTGGGTGATCAACAGTATCATAAGAAAATAATCAAGTTCATCAAAGCATGCAAACTTAATATTTAAACTCATTGTAAACTTCATGATATGTTTCCTCCTTTTTTTTTTCCTCAATGTTTAGTCGCGATATGACTTTTATGTTGAAGCGACTTCAAATAATAAATAAATTAAAAAAAAAAATTAAAAACCTTAAAGTACGGACAAAGTGAGCAGTTGTGAGTTGTGATAATACCAAAGGTTGTAGAATGTGTTAACGTCAGTTGACGAGAACTCTGTATTTGTGCTAAAGCTTTGGAGGAGAAAAAAGTAAGACAAACTAACCGAACTACCACAAAGTAATCTGGATGTAAAAATTAGATTTTTCTCCTTTCTATTGTTTTAATAAGACGTGCTTAAGACTTAAAAGATGATGGCTTATTTTCTAACACAATTTAATTTTATGGAACCCCGTATGTTAAGAGACCTCACTAACTACTTAAAACCAACAAGAAAACGGACTATAATAGTTAAGATGCGGCGCAAAACATTCCTTTCACTGCCAACATTAGGCACTACTACCCACATTATTTCCCTCGCCTGAAAAACAGCAACAACCACAATTATGCAAAGAATTCTGAGGAGCAGCGGCGTTAAAACTCTCTTGGTATCCTAGAAAACTAGCATTCCACACAAAAGAAGCAGTCCCATTGTTTTCCTTTTGCTAACATTAAAATAAATGCCCTTCACCGTCTACATTTGCATGCTATATTACAGGAAAGCGTTTTGAATTTAAATGACAAAATTCAGTGTGGGAGTTCTATTCTTAAAACGTTCGTACTTAAAGCAAGAAATAGAGGAGATAATGGTACACATTCTGCAAATACTTCATAACACCCTTAAGTTAGCACTTGTATGTGTACTGAACTTCTGTGTCTACCTTGATATAAAATAATGACCGGAGTTTATTTTAAAATGCAATTACCATTTTCGTTACTCTACTGGTTGTCTACAGTAAGTACAGGAAGTATGGCATTCTGCCCAAAAATTTCATACCAAGTATTTGTCAGAAATACAGATTTTGAAGCTCCATGAGGCTAAAATTATTTCTGGAGAGTCAATTTTCTTCTCTATCAAAAGTTTTAGTCATGACGTTTGTTATGATTTACCGGTTATATAAACCTCATCTAGAACGAAAAGAAACTCAGAGGCCAATTCCAGAAAATTCAAAGAGAAGGAGATGCAGCTTTAAGGACGCTTAACTACATGGTCATCAGCGTCATTAAAAACAATTCATGGAAAACCCAGGTATAAACCTTAGTTTAAAATAAACTTACTAGTAAAAAGTAAAATAAAGATACATAATTATACAAAACAGAGAGGCAACAGCCAGAACTAGTAACAAAATGACAAATATATCAAAAGAGTATAAAAATGAGATATCTAAAGTTCCAAATTCTTAGCCCATATTAATCTCCGCTAAAAACTTGCTTGTCCTCTGTAAGACTGACACGCAGGTGCAGAGAATTTCGAAGGTGCGCTAGGGAAATACACTAGTAGCACGTGATGGACTGACAAACGGTTGTCACACAGCGGACAAAGAGGAGCAGGGTCCCATTTAAAAATGTAACCGTGCGAACAGAATATCCAAGATGTACATTTCAATAATCATGAAAAATGCGTTACGAATACGAAAATTTATTAAAAATCGTTAGAACCAATTCAAATTTTTCGAAAACGTTTCCGTTTAAGTTGTTCTCTCTCACCCCCTCTCTCTCCCCCCCTCTCTCTCTCTCTCTCTCTCTCTCTCTCTCTCTCTCACACACACACTCGCTCACACACACCGAGATTTTTACAAGAAGTATTTTTATATACTGAGAGAGAGACTTAAAATGTGTATAAAATCGCGGTATGGAATGTGGAGTAGAATAGTACCTTTTCTACTGTAAGTAAACAGTAAGGAAGGTAAAAATAAAGTAAAATGTTGAGATGTTTTCTTTTTTAAGCCCTCAAAAGAAAATAAAAAATATAGCGGAGTTGGAAAGCGCTACTTTTATGTTTTAGTGAAATAAAGAGGAGCTATTCGTAAAAGGAATGCAACGTAATTGAAATCTAGAGGAGAAAAGTGAATTATAGTTTATCAAGTGCATTTGTATTCTAAGAGTGCTCTAAATAAACATGAAACAGAATAATGGAGATAGAAAGGCCAAAAGTGTACGATCTTGCCACTTATAAGTTAGCTGTAACTTTTCCGCCACCAGTGCCTGCAGAAAAGAGTTTTAAGCAATCATGCAACATGGGCACAATAAGCAGTATAAAACGTAAGCAATTTAGATCCTGGCCTAGAAATATGAAAAAAAAAAAAAATCTTACCACATAAACCTGCTAAATCATTACGCCATAAAACAAACATAATTGTAAAATAGCACTCCAAGGACATACAAAAGAAACATACAGATACTTATGTTCTTCAAAGAGCGGTACTGGAATGTGCTTTTCGCGACCCCTAGCGTTGACCTCGGCCACTTCTTTGTTAAGAATTTCCCCAAGTAACAACACATGCACACGGAAGAGGATATTCTGCAACTTAGTGAAGAGATAAATACAATTAACAAGATGATTCTGTGTATGGAGAAGCAAAATTAATCGATCAATATCCACCTCCATCTTGCTACAATCAAACAATATGCAGAAAAAAGACGTTTTTATGCTGCCAAACAAAACTTACTCATTTATTTAAGACAATACATAATTAGGTTAGAGTAAAATGGGTAGAGTGTAGTTATTGTATGTACTGTATAAATTAAGATCGGTTGCGGGACTGGAATACACCCTTAGCATAACTCGTGTATAATTACATCTAAAGGTTTTTTTTTAAATTAACGTCCTCCAACTTTGTGTCATATCGGACGAATAAATGAAATGAAATGGGTGTAATGATGCTCAAATGAGCCCGAGGTCCATGGAGCTCTAAGTTACCCGACATACGTCTTCTCAGGGTAGGGAAAACCTCGGAAAAAAAAACCTTCCCCGGATAACTTACCCTAAGCGAGATTCGAACTCGCAACCTCTTGAACGTGAGGCAAACACCTAACCATCACGCTACCGAGGTGGGCACATTTAAAGGTGGTGTACTTTAAGTATATTATATTCTTTACAATATACTGTAATTTATTATTGCACGAATATTTCCCACCACCTCCGCCGGATCCATTTTTGACACCTCGAAGCTCATATTTCGACATATCACAAAATCGCTAAAGCATGTCTCCAACAACCGCGTTATTTCGGAATTCTACTGCATATTACTAATTATCGTTTTGTTATACGTCTTATTGTACTGTATGCCAGAAAAGGTTAGTGGTGCCTCTTCCCAATAGTTTACTCCCCCATGTGATCGTAAACTGTATTAAGAATGAGGTTTTCCAGTTACCATCAAGGTCTGTGCTTAGCGTACCTTAATGCCGCTTCTATGTTCGTACTTCTTAACTTATTTTCGAATTAGAGAGATTAAGACGGTATCCTGAGGGTTAATAAGTGAGAAGTACGCTCTACGAGTGCCATCGAGGTGGAAACCACATAAAAAAGTTTTAATCCATTGCCGCCTTAATCTCCACGTCCTGCACCCTAAGGCAAGCAATTCTGTAAATTCCGCTAATAGTATTACTTGTCCCCTTTAAAAGTCCACCTAGCCCATGAAATTCATAATTGGCCTTAACTGAGAAAAAGTTCCCCATCCAATGACGAGTGAATTTGGAATCGGACAAAATCTTTGTTTGGATATCAATATCTCGTTAAAACTTGATGGCGGCGCTGTGGCCGAGCGGTTAGACCGTTCACCTAACACCCGGGTTCGATCCCAGGGACCCGCATGTGGATTTGTGGCGTCTGGGTGGGTTTTCTCCGGATTCTCCGGTGTCCCCGGCCGCTCATTCCACAAATTTGTCCATCATCACCTTTTCCTTGAAGCATTTCACCTGAATTTCATATAATCCTCTTCCTCAATCTCATACCTGGTGCTTGGCTGACCACCCGCTTCCAGGTCTTCACTCTGTCCGATCCACAGGTTTCTGTGTTCCCCGACAGGCATCTGGCCCTAGGCACAGGCTTGTAAGTCCTACAGGTGTAAGTCCTTCATAAGGGGAGGGTAATCTGATAAAGAAGAAGAAGAAGAAGAAGAAGAAGAAGAAGAAGAAGAAGAAACAACTTGAGTATTAATATCTATTTATGTATAGGAACGCAAAATAAGGTGAACAGAATAATAGATGGGCTTAAGTTTTTGTTTTTGTCTTGCATATAGCAATATTTATAAACATACCTCTAAATTATTTTAATTACAATAGATAAACATCATATAAACACTGTACAAACAGAAACTGTATAGCCATCATTTAACATAGTCTGGTAGAAAGCGTTGACCGTAGCAAAATGAAATAAGGATGTAGATGATCGTGCTTATTCTGAGCAGTCGTTCTAAAATGCAGAGAATCCCGAGCTACTCATGGTCTGATAAACAAAATCCAGACAGCAGTATCCGTCACACGGACGTTAACAGGATGCTCAACAAAATACTTCATCATAAAAGAGGAAATATAAGCAAACATTGCTTTTATGTTAATCATAAACTTTACCAGCATTGTTTGCAAGACAGTTTTGGTCTGGGTGGCTCAGTTGGTTAGACGCTGGCCTACTGATCCCAAGGTTGCGGGTTCAAATATACCCCAGACCGATGGTGCTTAAAAACGACAGCCCCATGTCATTAGATTTACTAGTATGTAAAAGAACTCTTGCGGAACAAAATTCAGGCATACCGGCGACGCTGTGATCCTGATAATTGACAGCGTCGTTAAACAAGAAAATAATTTAGCCATTTTCACAAGACAGTTCATCATTTAATAGCAAATATGCATTAAAATCGTTTTAACTCTCGTCAAAGAACCTTCATAAATATGACAGACTTATTCTGGTAAATGCAAGTGGAAATGGTGGTTCTTAACAAATTAGAATCTATTCACTGAAAATGAAAATTAGTCACTAACATTAAAATTAAACTTTTTAGTGGTTTGAATATTTAAATACTTAATGCTTTTCTAATAGGAAGTGATTATTCATTTTGTTAACTCTTAGCTATGGAAAGAAAGCGCAACGTCAAAGCCATTACATAGCGAGCAGCTCTTTAAAGATTTGGCTGTCACTTTAAGGGAACTTTTTTCCGTTAACTTAACTACAATGATGATTAGGGCTAGGAAGTTCATGAATTTGCATGTTTTTTCATAGGGGTTAAAAATGTATGCTTTACATTGTGTGCACGAGTTATGGAATTTTCAGTTATTTGGACATAATTTTATAGTGCAAATAACCGCATATTCTCTCGATTTTTGATAAATGTATATTATTTCAATATTATAGCCCCTATATTGCACATTTTAATGATTTCCATGTTTTTTTATTTTGTATGGCACACGCTCTTCATCGCATTTCTGAGACAATACGTGATTCTTTCCCGCTGGTAGACAGATTTGTGTCCAGTACCAAGAAAATTTTTGTTAAATCTCCTAAAAGAGTTAAGTTGTTTAGATCAACAGCACCTAATATCCGACTTCCACCTGCACCAGTGATAACTCGATGGGGAACATGGGTTGATGCAGTTTTATATTATGCTGAGCACATAGAAATAGTCGAAGAGGTTGTTAATCCATTGGACTCGAAAGATGCTTCATCAATGGAAACTGTGCAAAATATTCTGTCTGACACTGGGTTAAAAGAGGATCTTAGTTTCATATCTGCCCATTTTTCTTTCTTACCAACAGCCATAACAGCATTGGAAGCTGTAGGATCTCCTTTGCATGAATCACTTAATGTCTTTGAAAAAACAATATGTGACCTAAGTTCAGTTCCTGGTAGCACAGGACAAAAAGTGAATTATGTAATTTCAAAAAATTCTGGTTATAAGCAGATGTGCGATATTCGAGACATCCTCGAAAGAAAACCATGTGCCACACCAAGAGAGTTGACTCTCTCTGTAAAGCAGTTAACATCATTTAAATATGCCCGATAACATCTTATGACGTGGAGAGAAGTTTTTCACGTTACAAAAGTGTTTTGCGAGACAACAGACGATGTTTTACAGTTGAACATTTTTGCAAAGTGATTGTTGTGAACTGCAATTTAGCAGTTAATACTAGCAGTCGGACCACTTCAGCTTCAACATCTAAGGAATACGGTAACTTTATTATTTATACTAACTCGTCATGTCTACTGCAAAGGGACATCAATCGTTTTAATTAATAGTGCATATTTCTTAGCATATTTTCAAGTTTTTAAGAGCATATATGCATGCATATTTCAGTGTTTTTTAGGGCATGAACTTCCGAGTCCTAATGATGATGATTGTATTTTTCCCAAATAGAAAGTCGTAATTGATCTTTTATATCTTGACTATGTAAAGCAAATGGAATTTAAAAGGCATCACCTCTTTAAAGATTTGTCTATCGCTTAAGGGCTGCTGTTTTTCCCTTTAACTATACGGCGATGATGTTTATACACATGGGGCACTGGAATCATGTGATACGTACGAAGAGCTAGATAGGGACTTTTATTCCGTTGCTGTGCCTCCCAAACGATGGGCAGCAGGCGGTTTACTGCCCAAGTCAATGATTCAGGAAGGCAGAAACAACAGATGTCATTGCTCGATAATGGAATTTGAACGTGCCAAGTTGAGGTTATTACAGAGAGCACACTTGCTATTTATGAGTGTGGCCACGTCACATGTCGCTCGCTCTATGTTGACTTTACTGGAGACTGCTTGTTCAGGCAGTGTCTGAGGGGCACCTGTGTCCCCTCAAGTGGCACACACGTTTATGTATTATAACCATCAGCAGAGGCCAAGTCAGACATCAAAATGTCAAGCCTGCCAGCCATATGCTCTTGCACAGGAGCGAGTCTAAAACGGTAATGTAGCCCTTGGAAACAGATGTCCCTGACATTCTCTTTTGGAAGCTTTTGTTACAACGCATTTACTTGTTTTCTAGCAGTTGACCATGATACTGGACTATTCACGAGTATAATTTCACAAAGAACTTATAGGGAGGTGCATAATAAATAATTGCAAAGAATAGTGTCCTTATGTTAAAATAAATCTATAATGTAAGAAGCACAAACTGAAATTTTGTGAAGGTATGCAAGTTATTAGCGATATAATCCTAGTCAGTTAGGACAGTATAACTAGATAATGAACTTTACGCTCAAACCTCTAAGCAAGTTTACAAGGTGTCTCTGAGCTGAAGTGTGTTCAGCTATTTTCGACATACAATGCACATTAAATTAAATACTTAGGATTGAGTTAAGTTATAGAGTAAAAATCGTGTTTCATTAACAGCTTTTATGTTTCCCAACATTATGTAGGAATGTTAGTAGGCCACTCTAATAAAGCAGCGTGTATTTCTAAAATTGGCGTCTTCACGTCCAGTTTTTCTGCTTTACACTTATTCAACTGTGATCGACTATCGGCAGCATCAGCACTCAAAGACCGCGCTTGGGTAAATAGACTTAGTGATCAGAAGCAAGGAAACTTAAGCTTAGCATTTCTGACATTCACTGAAAAGTACACTTTTCAATGTTATTATTCATTCAGTTTTAAACCTAAAATCTGCACACGTCGGATGTTAGCAGATATAATTCAAGTTTTCCTTCCGAGAGATAAAATTCAACCGCGTTGCTGAGTCTCGAGTGAGAACTTCACGTTGCAGTTAATGCTGTGTGACTGACGTGTTAAAATGCAACAAAAGCTACATTTGCATTCTTTTTGCTGATATAAGTTACACTGAAAGTAACAAAGTGGTGGTGGGGACGGAGCAAAATAAATAATAGTTTACTCTTTCCTTGATATTTAACAATTTTATTCCAAATATTTATGTTCGACAAGTCATAATGTAGCGCTTATACGCCACGGTAATTGACCTCACTATATCTGCTTCTTCATAACGACACTGCTATCCACCAATCAAATCTGCCCCTTGTTCATAACGACACTGTTATCCACCAAACAAAGTTGCGCCTCTTCTTAACGATACTGCTATCCACCAATCAAAGCTGCACCTGTTCATAACGATTCTGCTATCCACCAATCAAAGCTGCTCTTGTTCATAACGATACTGCTATCCACCAATCAAAGTTGCACCTGTTCATAACGACACTGCTATCCAACAATCAAAGCTGCACCTGTTCATAACGATACTGCTATCCACCAATCAAAGCTGCACCTGTTCATAACGATACTGCTATCCACCAATCAAAGCTGCACCTGTTCATAACGATTCTGCTATCCACCAATCAAAGCTGCACCTGTTCATAACGATACTGCTATCCACCAATCAAAGCTGCACCTGTTCATAACGATACTGCTATCCAACAATCAAAGCTGCACGTGTTCATAACGATACTGCTATCCAACAATCAAAGCTGCACCTGTTCATAACGATACTGCTATCCACCAATCAAAGCTGCACCTGTTCATAACGATACTGCTATCCACCAATCAAAGCTGCACGTGTTCATAACGATACTGCTATCCACCAATCAAAGTTGCACCTGTTCATAACGATACTGCTATCCACCAATCAAAGCTCCACCTGTTCATAACGATTCTGCTATCCACCAATCAAAGCTGCTCTCGTTCATAACGATACTGCTATCCACCAACCAAAGCTGCACCTCTTCATAACGATACTGCTGTCCAATAATTAAAGCTGCTCTTGTTCATAACGACACTGCTATCCACCAATCAAAGTTGCACCTGTTCGTAACGATACTGCTATCCACCAACCAAAGCTGCACCTCTTCATAACGATACTGCTGTCCAATAATTAAAGCTGCTCTTGTTCATAACGACACTGCTATCCACCAATCAAAGTTGCACCTCTTCGTAACGATACTGCTATCCACCAATCAAAGTTGCACCTGTTCATAACGACACTGCTGTCCAACAATCAAAGCTGCACCTGTTCATAACGACACTGCTATCCACCAATCAAAGTTGCACCTGTTCATAACGACACTGCTATCCAACAATCAAAGCTGCTCTTGTTCATAACGACACTGCTATACACCAATCAAAGTTGCACCTCTTCGTAACGATACTGCTATCCACCAATCAAAGTTGCACCTGTTCATAACGACACTGCTATCCAACAATCAAAGAGCTGCACCTGTTCATAACGACACTGCTATCCACCAATCAAAGTTGCACCTGTTCATAACGACACTGCTATCCAACAATCAAAGCTGCTCTTGTTCATAACGACACTGCTATACACCAATCAAAGTTGCACCTGTTCATAACGACATTGCTATCCACCAATCAAAGTTGCATCTGTTCATAACGACACTGCTATCCAACAATCAAAGCTGCACCTGTTCATAACGACACTGCTATCCACCAATCAAAGTTGCACCTGTTCAAAACGACACTGCTATCTATCAATCAAATCTGCCCCTTGCTCATAACGACACTGCTATCCACCAATCAAAGCTGCCCCTTGCTCATAACGACACTGCTATCCACCAATCAAATCTGCCCCTTGCTCATAACGACACTGCTATCTATCAATGAAAGCTGCACCTGTTCATAACGATAATGCTATCCACCAATCAAAGCTGCACCTGTTCAAAACGACACTGCTATCTATCAATCAAAGCTGCACCTGTTCATAACGATAATGCTATCCACTAATCAAAGCTGCACCTGTTCATAACGACACTGCTACGCACCAATTAAAGCTGCACCTGTTCATAACGACACTGCTATCCACCAACCAAAGCTGCTCTTGTTCATAACGACACTGCTATCCACCAATCAAAGTGCACCTGTTCATAACGACACTGCTATCCACCAATCAAAGCTGCCCCTTGCTCATAACGACACTTCTATCTATCAATCAAAGCTGCACCTGTTCATAACGATAATGCTATCCACCAATCAAAGCTGCACCTGTTCAAAACGACAATGCTATCTATCAATCAAAGCTGCACCTGTTCATAACGATAATGCTATCCACCAATCAAAGCTGCACCTGTTCATAAATACACTGCTAACCACCAATCAGAGCTGCACCTGTTCATAATGACACTGCTGTGCACTAATAAAAATATCCACATGCAACAATCAATAGTTTTCCATCTGCGTACACCTTCACGCAGCTGAAAACGAGTGTCGATTCTCCTATGTTCAGTAGAATAACAACTAATTCGAGTTTAGACAAACTAAAAATGTCGGACACTAGTGAAAGTGATATAAAATTTGCACCACCGGAGGTTTTCGCAAAGATATGCGATATCACGAATGACTTATTGCCACAAAAATCAAGAAACTCGTATAAAAATGTATACACATTTTCAGGGCATCAGTAATTTCTCAGTTGAAGGCGTAACTATCGACCCTTAAACGTGTGGTCGAATCACAAATGCGTGATTAAAATATCGAACGCCAATAGTAACATCCAGTATAAAATATTAGAAACATTCTATAAAAAACTTGATTCATGGCCGAGCATAAATGTTCACTTGAAACTTGAGTAGGTATAATGGCAATTATGCTCTCATCACGTAATATACTATTATTTTCAATGGTTATTATGGTTATGATTATCAGGAGGAAGGGTTGAAGAGGACACAAGGGCGATCAGATCTGAATCGTTTGGCTCAGATACAGATGGGGTCGCTAACGTTTCCATCGCAACGCCGGCAACGAAGTCGGATGCCCGAACTTATAAAACCAGGACTTGTAAATGGTAAGTTTGTGTTTCAAATCTTGCCAGAACCGTCTTCCCTAACGAGGTTTTCTCCAAGCTTTCCTCAGTCTTATAACTGACAAAAGTCGACGCACTACTTTAAAGTTCTAGAACATTTCCTTATAAAATTTTCTTTTCCAATAATTATTTTATTTCATGCATTATCCGTTTTCACTGCCTCTGTCGCCGTAGCTATACCAAATATAAATGGGCAGAACGGGCCTTAAGCATAAAAAAAGGGAGAACAAGAAGCTAACCCCGGTGGAACCCACCCCCTACTACCCTACCTCTGCTTGCGGAAGGTCTCTGTGAAGGTCCGTCCCGCGCTGAGGAGTTTCACAAACCCAATTCTACCGTCCTACACCTCACTCTCCGTCCATTCGCCTGATCTTCGATAAGGAAATGAAATGGCAGGAAATGGGGCATTGCACCGGGTGGAAGGCACTGCTTCGGCCATGCGTTAACCAGGCATTCTACATGATGAGCGGAACAACTATGTTCAATACAATTCTTGTCAATAAAGAATCGTATCGCCGTAAAAAAATAATGAACTGTGTCAAATACTTGGAATATTTGGAGCCATCTAGCTTTTTGAATGGATATAAATGGTTTATTATTTCACTAGCTGTCACGCAAACATTGTGGAAACAATGGTGTAAAGTCTTTTTATTTAAATAAACTTGAATAAACTTGGTCACAATTTAATGTTAACCTGAGGTTGCCAAATCGCTCTTAGAAATTAAACTTTGTAGGACATTTTAACACTGAATTATGACTAAATTCATTCGAATTAAGGTAAAAATAGGTTAAAGCATTGTTTGCCCAAAGCTTGCGCAGCAGTTAGTGAAATAACAAACCATTTATATCCATTTGTCAAGAAGTTAGATGGCTCCATTTATTGGACACAAATTATTTTTTTTTCGCCAAAACGGCTCTTTAATGACAATAATTGTATTGGACATATTTGCTACATTCATTATGTAAAATTTCTGGTTAACGTATAGTTGATGTAGTACTTTCCACCCGGGATTTGGCTACCAACCAGGGAAATCAGCGAAAAAGAGCACCCAAAATCAAAACGGCCGGGAATCAGACGAATACTAGTCTCGAATGTTATCGCTCAGCCATTTTGGTTGGTTATTATGATAAGTAAATCTGGTTACAGGAAATTTAAATTATTTGGTTGTTTATTTACACTGTCAATTGCCAGGATCATATCAGTGTCACTGGTGTGCCGGAATTTCGTCCTTCAGGGCTCCTTTTATATACCACTAAATAATATGGAGCTGTCGTTTTTAAACACACTTAAAAACCATAGGTCTGGGCCGGATTCGAACCTGTGACTTTGGGATCAGTAGTCCAACGTCCAACCAATATATATGGACGCATTTATTGTTTGAGAAAGGCGTTATGCCATTTGCATAGGTACGTTTTCAACAGCCTAGCATTGCAGAGTTCCCTGTGTGGCATTGTTGACGTGATGCGTTGTGGTGGATCATTATTTATTCCTTTGCTTCTATGTCCGTGAGCCTGGATATGCGGTGAATCTTTAATAGGGTTGAATATGGAGATGTTTGTTGCAAACATGTTGCCAGTTATCTTCACACACGCTTGGTTTCGGCGTAATTGCGATAGGATATCGAGATGATTGATGTATCGATTTCACCACAGTATTGCAGCACCACCATATTTCAAATCACAATGTGCATCAACTTAAACAATGGGTTTGGTCTATTGCAGTTTCTCACAATATGCCACATGTCTGTTAATTTTTAGACCCAGTTCGCAAATACAGATGCATCAATTAGGGCAAAGAGCTGCCTGGATTCCCGGGCATTGACATTTGCGTGAAGCTTAATTCTTGTTCTTTGCATTAAAGCCGCGCTGTTCAATCAGCTGGCCACATATGTTACTATTTTTTGTGGCAGAAGGCAATGGATTTTGTGAACGGCTTATTTCCTCGGGATGAAATGCTGGTTACAAGTCCCAATCATTAGCAAATCCATATCAAATGTAAATCAGCACACGCTGTTTAACAGATGGCAGAAAAAAATCTGATGTTTGCACTCGCGTGACTTTTTTTATTCACTCAAACAAAATATTCTTTAAGACGCTTATTCTTCTATCTGCTTCATATTAATCAAGGTAGATGTTCCTTTTATTACATGTAACAAAGACGGCAATTCGACGAATCCCACTCCTGGCACCAATGTGTGAAAAGGACAAAATCCGTCCATTTACTTGTCTTCTAAAATTGTTTCACAAATACCATTTTTCTTCTCGTCGTCAACACAATCTACAGTCTTTTGTGATATCACAAGTCATAACTTTTACTTCTCGTAGCCTTATCTCAATATTTTCAACGTCTTTCTTCACTTTCTCAGTCTCTCCTACTCTAACTACGACGTTAGGATCATTCGACGCTCGTTGAACCTTCTTTACGACGACCGACGTATCTTTCACGGCGACACATACACACAGCTGTCTTGCACTCACTGACACACTGACCGACTCATCTCCGTAACCGTAAACTAAATCACTGCTGTTTTTGACCTTCTTAAATGGTGAGGATCACGTCACACCTTTAGGAAACTCCTTCAAACACACCGGCAATCACCTGGCCAGATCTTTCTAGAAAGTTCTGGAGAAACTCCCTATTGTGTAGCACTTCTATTGTTGTTAGTCACGTACACACAAACAGTTGCGCGAATCGCCTGACCTTAAATGTCTTCGCCCACTCGCCGGCCCAGTATGCGGTGTGAAATAGCTTGGCTCCATTCTCCTGTGTTGTGTGCCGAGGCCAGTGTCACATACATATATCCTTGAAGGTACAACGAGAACAGGAGAATATAGTAGCCTTAAGCCATAGTGAGGTCTTAAAAGGGCTAGCAAACTATATCTGTTTCAAACAAGTTAGCCAGCTATGCACGAACAACCCTGGAGTACTATCCTGTTCACAAACACACGTGCAGATAAGTTATTGCTTAGAAGGAGCCTTTATGTGCATATTTATAATGAATTTTCGTTATTGTATTCTAGGTGAACTACAATACTTGCATTCTAATACTTACAAGTGATAAAGAAAATAAAAAACTGAATATATTTCTATACGCACGCAATGCATTCCTTGCTCTGCTAAATTAAAATAACACTATCTGTAGTAAAATAGAATGTATATAGCTTTAATCTAGCTCGTGGGAAGGAAGATAAAAAAGTACAGTCTGTAACATTTTAATTAAGAAGTTATTAAACCCCGTGCACGGAATACAAATTCAAGTGTTCAAAACACTTCGTGAAATCGTTACAAACATCTGGCTTTTGCTGATGACAGGTTTTCCAATGAATGAGCTGGAAAAAGTGGTATCTTTTTTATCTTGCCACGCAGATATTTATTTAAATATTGTTTTCTTAACATCCGCGTCCTCGGCGCTCGTTGCCGGCTGCCGCCTGCGCGGATAAACAATACATTGTTTTAAAAACTACTTTTAAAAACTTCACTGACCAACTTTACGAAATAAGATGCTGAAATTGTCACCGCCGTTCATACATACATTGTGGCACCGCTTTAGGAAACTATCCATCACTCGCCGTAGTTTACCTTGAGAAATGCTGGCAATTTCCTGGCGGATATTCTGTTTTAATTCTTCTAGGTGTGTGACTTTGTCTTGTATAATTTACGTTTCAAGGTACCCCAGAGATAGAAATTGCTTATTGGAGCTCTGAGAATTATTTTTACGTTAATGGCGCACCATACATAAAATTTTTCGCCAATTAGGACCAATTTTTTCGAGTATACAGTTGACGCCGTACATACGTGAATGCAATTTTGCCCCCAATGTTTTAGAGAATTAACAGACAAGGGGGCATGATTTTGCCTTTTTTCTCAACAAGACCCTGCAACAGCTCATATTTGTGGCCCCCTCGGTCCCCCGACCTAACACCTTGCGATTTCTATCTCTGGGGCAATTTAAAGCATAAACTGTACAAGAGAAACTCACACACCCTGGAATAATCAAAACAAAATATCCACCAGGAAATTACCAGCATTTCTCAACGTGAACTACGGCAAGAGATGGATAGTTTCCTAAAGAGGTGCTAAAAATGTATGGACAACGACGGTGAGTGGTTTCAGGATCTACTTTCATAAAGTTGGTAAGTAAAGCCTGGACAGTTGGGTGCTAGAGAGCGTTTAAGTTTAAGAATGGACGGTTGAGACTATGTATTCCGATCCGTTTTTGCGTCTTAATACCTCCAGTATGCAACACTTTAGTTATCTGTGTGCTGTGGATCAACGACCTGAGCATATGTACTGCCTAAGAGACTCACAGGACCGATGTACCTTACCTTTATTAGAGATGTTTTGTGTACCCTTTTGAATGCTCGGCAGGTAATATGGCTCCAACTCGACGGGGCTCCAGAACACTGCTGTAAATGTGCGGGATCACCTCAAGTTACGTATCCAAAATGATGAATTGGAAGAGATGGAATACTTCCACAACCAGCACGGTCGTCAGGTCTGTCCTCTCTCGGCTATTTTCTGCGGGATTTTATGACAAGAATGGTGTATGGCAGTCCTGTTGCTTCGAGATGTATTTGCTCGAATCTACGAAGTGCTTGAAAATCTTCAAAGACAGTGACGTAGGAGGTACGCTTTGAGTCCGTGTGTAATGTAGACAGCTCTATGTGCTACTCATGTTGGGTTTATTGACAAAATGTGAACGCACACCAATCTCACACTTCGATACGCAACAGTGTCCAAACCGTACATTTCCGGACAGGGGTTCTTCCTTGAAAATTGATCGTGGAAGGGAAGTCATTACATAAATTTAAACCAGTGATTGGAACACATTTTGAATCTTACGTTTCTGCCTCTGACCATTTCCTATGGAGATATTTTATTTTTTTATTTTTTTTCGGAAACAAGAGGCAGACAAGTTGGCAACACTGCAGGCTATGTGGGTGTCACTTCTTTCACTAGGTCAGTACATAAACATCGTAGTGGAGCGTTTCGTAAGCATGAACAAATACCATACCGTGTCCTTCCGTGTTTACTGTGCGAGTGTAGGCCAATTAGAATGGTATTTACACTAGTTATCTCCCAAAACATTATAACATCCTGCGTCGTGTTTGCAAGTGACCGATGTGTTTACATTCAGAAGCCGGTTCAGATCCCTGACCATACCAGTGTCTTTTAAATCGCCAACCTGTAAGACACGACAGTGCGTCAGTTCAAGGTCAAATACGACTGCACACATTGCTAGTGATTCTGGACTATATACTCGTATGCGAGTCTTCCGGGCCGACAAGTTAGTTTTCACTTGCGAAACAGAAATAGTTGTGAGTGTAAAGTGACACAGCTAACAGTTATTCGCAGCAGTTTCAAGAGAAGGTACCACAGGGCAGCTGTGAGTTGTGAGTTTGTACACTCGCTTCCATTTATGCCGTCCCCCCATAGAGGCATTCTACTGACCTTCAAGGGTGGAGAATGTATAGCAAGAAATGTGCATCTGTGTACCTTTTCAAGCATGCAATGGCAGCGCTTTTTCGTGTAAAGTTCTAAGTTAGTCATATATGAATAAGATTACTTTGAACAATGACTTCAAATGGCAAATTGGCTTCCACAAATACCCACAATTCTTCTCTGATGTAGCTCAACAATATTCGATACATCGTGTCAGCTACTTAACGGAGCCTGAGACTGGATGTTATAAACTTTTTCTTTCCTTTTAAAGCTATTTTCTCGAAAATTGGACATATGTGAGTAAATAAAGAAATTACTATGTAAAAACTCAAGCTCTTGCACAAATAGCTTAATGCAATTGAATGCTTTTAATTAGCGAAAAGAGTACACTTTTTAAAACTACCTCGCGCATTCACGTTTTTCAGAGAAGCATGATAGTGACAGTTCCCAATATTTGAGTAAATTAAAAGTAAATATAAGTACAATTTGATTGAAGCTGATGTTATTGCATACAGAGAAATAAATTGTTATTTTTATGGAGTTCTGTTGAAATGCCCTCTCCCATTTTTTCTTGTGAGTCAATTAATAAAGCAATCATAAAACACATATTTCAATCTTTGGATAGAACGTTTGAGGTTATGTATGCAAATTTGCATAAAATTAGAGCAAGAATGAAATATAAGGAATACACCTCATACTCAAACATGCATAACTGAGGGGGAAAAAGTGGAAGTATGATGAAGTACTTCAAAAAGTGGCGGATCGAGACAAATCTTTGCCCAAAAGGCATTCACAGGTGTCTGTAGAATATTTACAGAATGTAATGAAAAAACCGAACGGCTTGTCATTTTCACGTAAAATCTCAGCTCCACAGTCTCTAACGTACACCACTGCTTGGTTGAACAACAAAAGCACAACGCTCCTCCAAACACAAACACACACACTAACACACATACACACACACGCACACACACACACACACACACAGACCTTCCCTACCATGAACACACCCGCTGAAAAGGTTGGTAAAATGCCTCCTGCAGCTACAGGACAGCATATATGGAACCAAGTATGTGTTACAATGACTTCTGTAATTGTCTTCGCTAACAGTTTTATAAGAAAATAGCAGATCCGTGAGACGTTGTCCTGTTCAAACTTGTTCATTCAAAAATTATAAAATTTTAAAAATAGACTATAAATTACAAAATGATTATCAGGGCTTGTGGGCCATGTTCTAGAGGAAAACCTCCTTCCAGACATTTCGTTCGAAGCTGCCTTGAACATCCTCAGTGGTCTGACCGTAGTACTCTGCTAGTCTTGGCGACGACTGATACGAAGCTTGATTATTTACAGGAATACAATTTTTTATCTTAATACTATTTTATGAACAATATTTTTAATTAATCTTTGAGGTGTATAAACGAACAAACTTGATGGTTTGCCAACCTTGAACACGCATCACATAGTTGGCCATACGAAAAGGACGGATTTTCGAGATCCAACCTACAAATTGACATTGTTTGTCCTTGTGAGTTATTAATAGTAATTGCGAATGCCAAGCGAATCGGTAACTGCAAACGTTTGAATGGAATAGGTAAGTCTGAAGGGATCATTGCGATCCATGGTAGACCAACTTCACCTTGAAATTTTCCGTTTAAAATGTCAGTTTCAAGGACTATTCTTTTGTTCAACAACGAGCAGTTGCTCATTATTAGCAACAAAAGTAGCCAAAGATGTATCGAACTGTTTTTGGCACTGAACATCACTCTTACTCAATGATTATTAGTATGCTGCTGGGTAGGTGATGGCATGCCAAAATGAATGAGTACCGTATTTAAAATGAGAATACAAATATTCCCAACGCCTTTTACTAACGCCTGGTTAAATGCACGATCCGTTATAAGCTATTTTGTGTGGTTTAATCCAGTATCAAGATTTTACTGTAAAAGAAAAAATCAAAACATCACTGATACCACGAATTGCGCTTCTCTTTTGGGTTAGAAGTCGCCATTGTGCAGGCACTGTAGCAGGAAGATGGCCATGTTTGTTATAGTTACGTGATTGTATTGCTGTATAAGAAAACGTACTGCAAAGGATCTAGCACAATTTGCACAATGTATATTTGTAATTGCACCTTAAAATCTTACTTCAATAAATAATAACATACGAAATTTGTAGGTTAAGGTGATTCTGATAGAATGCATTATATACATCACAGGAATTCACGTAGAATAATGTAAAATACTCACCTCTATGCAGGACCTTACACATTTGCACAATGTATATGTTTTAAGTGCACTTTAACACCTCACTTCAACAAATACTAATATATTACATTTGTAGGTTAAGCTCTTTGGTATGATGCACGTGTATACATAATTGGAATTCATGAAAAAGCATGTAAAATACTAAATACAGCAAATACCGTAAAATTCTAAAAAACGATTGACGGATTCCCTTCAACAGCGAAAGCTGAATACATCACAGTCCTCCAAGATAAGCTTGGATTCTAAATTCAAAATTAAATAAACCTCCATATTTGGACCTTTACACCAGCAGTGCCCAACGGAAGTTGCACACTGATTAAGCAGCCGCTGAGGAGCAAAATCTTGCTGCCTCCTTATAACCTACTACCTCAAACTTCACCCGCCACCCTGCAAAATCCTACATCCCGTCATAAAGTGGTTAAGCCCTAAAAGGGCAGGTACACGTATGACACACCTCGGGCTGATCTCAGCCTGCCAGATAGCGTCGTCGTCGTCGATTGACGGACCCAATTGTTAAGCTAAACCATCCAAAGATAAACAACCCATTAATTAATTAAAAAGCATATATTGTATCGGGTCAAATTGTGAATCTAAACCTTCTCGAATCACTTTGATCACACACACACACACACACACACACACACACACACACACACACACACACACACACACACACACACACACACACACACACACAAACATACACTAACACACACACACACACACACACACACACACACACACACACACACACACACACACACAAAATGTTTAATAAATAGGGCTCGGAAGTTCATGCCCTAAAAACACTGAAATAGGCATATATGCTCTTAAAAACTTGAAAATATGCCAAGAAATATGCATTATTAAAACGATTGATGTCCCTTTGTAGTAGACAAGACGAGTTAGTATAAATAATAAATAAAGTTAGCGTATTCCTTAGACGTTGAAGCAGAAGTGGTCCCGCTGCTAGTATTAACTGTTAAATTGCAGTTCACAACAAACACTTTGCAAAAATGTTCAACTGTAAAACATTGTATGTTGTCTCGCAAAACACTTTTTAACGTGAAAAACTTCTCTTCACGTCATAAGATGTTATCGGGCATATTTAAATGATGTTAACTGCTTTACAGAGAGAGAGTCAAGTCTCTTGGTGTGACAGATGGTTTTTTTCGAGGATGTCTCGAATATCGCACATCTGGTTATAACCAGAATTTTTTGAAATTGCGTAATTCACTTTTTGTCCTGTGCTACCAGGAACCGAACTTAGGTCACGCGAGTTGCATCATCATGTGCAATACTACCAATGTAAAAAAATTTATACAGATGGAAAAATAATAAAAAACCATGTTAGTGGCCGACAATTCGCACACATTAAGAAGAGAATTAAGTCTTTTGTTCATTATTTAAAGCACCCACAATTATATTGGCAATAGAACGGCGCTCAGAATCAAGGATTTCATCAACAGACAACCATACAAACTGATCCACTAATTCATTTTTGTATATTTGACATTACGTTGTTGTAACAATGTCCTACATAAGTGTTACGCAGTGTACTTTCTTCAGGCACATGTTGTCGAATGTACTTGGCAAGAAAGTTATTAAATGTCGGATTATTAATTTTGAACAAGGGAATATCAGCAGCTATAAATGCTTCACAGAAGTCATATAATTCAGTAACCCTACTTCCTAAACACTCTACTAGCTGTTTTTGAACACATTCTCTGTTTGCGAGTTTTCTGATTAAATTCTCCTTATGTTTTGCTGTGTTTATGTGCCGACCTATTTGAAATCTTTTCTCACTCCCTACATTTTTCTCACATGCTCCACAAAACAGTGCCCTATTATCTGTAGATATTAAATCACCCGAAAACTCGTTCTGTAAATTAATTAATCTAGCACTCGGAGTTGGTTTTATTTTCGACATTTGAAGAGCTTTTTAACATTTTATACGCCTAATTTAATTTGGTGGGAACCAGTTCATAACCCTGTTACGTTTGAAGACCACTACACAACTATTGATGGGCAAGCAAGCGTTGCTATAATAGTGCTGCTCAAAACGTTGATCTGCACTTTATCTTTGCTACTATAAACCTCTCAGATAACGCTCTGATTATTTTCTACAAACATACATATAATGAAAGGATGAAACAGGGGATTCACTGCATGACAACATGACTCAGCATTAGTTCTCGCCACCTCGCGAGTTGCATCATCATGTGCAATACTACCAATGTAAAAAACTTTATACAGATGGAAAAATAATAAAAAAACCATAAAAATAATTAAAATATGCAATATAGGGGCTATAATATTGAAATCTTTGAGTTGTGTCATCATGTGCAATATTACCAATATGAAAATATTATCCAGATGGAAAACAATAATAAAAAACCATAGAAATCATTAAAATATGCAATATAGGGGCTATAATATTGAAATAATATGCATTTATCAAAAATCAAGAAAATATGCAGTTATATGCACCATAAAATCATGTCCAAGTAGCTGAAAATTCCATAATTCGTGCTCATAATGTAAAAGCATACATTTCTAACCCCTATGAAAAAACATGCAAATGCATGAACTTCCTAGCCCTATTAATAAACATCAATCCAGCCGTTTTGGAGGAGTACGTAACGGGGCTTGTCATTATTATTATTATTATTATTATTATTATTATTATTATTATTATTATTATTATTATTATTATTATTATTATTATTATTATTATTATTATTATTATTATTATTATTATTATTATTATTATTATTATTATTATTATTATTATTATTATTATTATTATTATTATTATTATTATTATTATTATTATTATTATTATTATTATTATTATTATTATTATTATTATTATTATTATTATTATTATTATTATTATTATTATTATTATTATTATTATTATTATTATTATTATTATTATTATTATTATTATTATTATTATTATTATTATTATTATTATTATTATTATTATTATTATTATTATTATTATTATTATTATTATTATTATTATTATTATTATTATTATTATTATTATTATTATTATTATTATTATTATTATTATTATTATTATTATTATTATTATTATTATTATTATTATTATTATTATTATTATTGTTGTTGTTGTTGTTGTTGTTGTTGTTGTTGTTGTTGTTGTTATTATTATTATTATTATTATTATTATTATTATTATTATTATTATTATTATTATTATTATTATTATTATTATTACTATTACTATTACTATTACTATTATTATTATTATTATTATTATTATTATTATTATTATTATTATTATTATTATTATTATTATTATTATTATTATTATTATTATTATTATTATTATTATTATTATTATTATTATTATTATTATTATTATTGTTGTTGTTGTTGTTGTTGTTGTTGTTGTTGTTGTTGTTATTATTATTATTATTATTATTATTATTATTATTATTATTATTATTATTATTATTATTATTATTATTATTACTATTACTATTACTATTACTATTACTATTACTATTATTATTATTATTATTATTATTATTATTATTATTATTATTATTATTATTATTATTATTATTATTAATTATTATTATTATTATTATTATTATTATTATTATTATTATTATTATTATTATTATTATTATTATTATTATTATTATTATTATTATTATTATTATTATTATTATTATTATTATTATTATTATTATTATTATTATTATTATTATTATTATTATTATTATTATTATTATTATTATTATTATTATTATTATTATTATTATTATTATTATATTTCTTTGTTATGATTACGGTTTTAGAGCGTGCCAAATTTCTAGAAAGTTTACAATGAAAACATAAACATAGCATGCCACGTGATATCTCTCTTAATCATCAAATCATGAAATACTTATTTCAAATGTACAAGATCACTTGATACTGTGCCAGAAAGTAAACTAATTAGATATATTCCCATTCTTGAAGTGTTAAAAATTGAGTTTATATACATTCCATGCTTTTAGGAATCTTGAGAATGACATTTCAATGTTTGTTAAGCCTTTTACTGTAGATGCGATCAATATAAGTTAGCTTGGAATGTGAACTCATAGATCTACGAAGAGATTTAGTGACAAAAACTAAAGCAGACGTATTCAAAGAACTGTGTAAAGTAAGATATACTGTTCTGATGGAATTAGCTGCTTCTATTACAGTAATATTTTGCTCCACATATATCTGTGAACAGTATTTTTCCGCTGATGAACATAGCAGAATCAAAGCTGAGATCTCGGTTTCATATGACTACTTTTAGGCGCAAATAGGTATTGCTGTTACAGATATTATACCAGAATTTAAACGACTTTTCATATGTTCGGATAATGACGATTAATGTGTTTAATTTCTATTTCACATAGTCAAAGTATGACCACCTCTTTCCTGTTTCAAAAAATCTCATGTGTTGCACTCACATGACTTTCTCTACTCTTGTACTAACCATTCTTGCCAATTCTTATTCCTATATCTTCTTCGTGTTAGTTAAGATAAACATTTGTACAAATTATCTTATTGCTTATTTCCTTATAGGTGCAAGGGGAATATTAAGAGTACAGAAGGCTTTGTGCGATAGTCAAATGTTTTAAAGCTTTGAGATTCTGCTCTCTTTGCACACTTAACATATAACAAAATGAACAACGATGTTTCTTTTCACGAAGATTATGTTTTCCGAAACTCACACTCGTCACAAGGAATATCTCCGAAATGATTCATCCTACAAGAAAATTTGTTGTTGTTGTTGTTAGCTAATGCTGGATTTCTGACAATGAAGTCATTAATCCTCTTGCTCTCCAATATTTTTCACTGATGATATTGAAGAGAGCAATAGCAGTAATAGTAACCGCTTTTTAGAGAGCACCATATTTTTATGTTTTGGCGGGCACATCGCTCTCTCACAACCCCCAGAATGTCTGGAGGACCACACCTGTCGTTGGTTTACGGGTCTCACCAACCTGACCGGGAGAGTTATCAAAATAAATTCACCGACCATATCCTCTGATTACCAATCAGAGGACGTATTACATGCCATGACAGGTCAGCATGTTAGGGGTTAATATTTTATAGAGAAATTAGAGAAATGGAGAGGTTGGAAAAATAAAGACTCCCTAGCCCCCGGGAACCTTAATAGCATCGGGGTCGGAAGAGAACAAGAGATGACCAAGGTAAGGCCAGATAGAAAAGTTTCAGTGAGCAGCAAAACACCAGTAAGTGGAAGTAATATTCTGCTCAGCTTGGGTACCTTGTGGTCGCTATTCACATATCTCCTAGACGGAGACCCCTGAGTCTATTAGCAATGTAAACTACTATAAACTGAAGGAGCATAAATGTGCGAAGTCGTAAGATTCAGTTGCTAATGAGGAAGTTTAGTATAATTGGGTCTTTTGACATATATTTTCTGTCACGTTTCAGTTTGTCTGAAATCGATGCAAAATTAACAGCAGTTTATGAAGCTAAAATATTCTCAGATATGTAGAAGTTAAATTAAGCATGAAATCTTGGTTTAGGGATGTATGTAGTGGGAACATAAAGTTAAATGGCGTGGGCAAAGGTTCTTTTTAAATAATGTTAAGTTTTCACCAAATATTCGTTTTTATTATTTTCTCTACTACTATTAGTAGAGGAAGCATTGTATTCGACCCAAAAATTCGATGTCGAGATTTCACCGGAAATAAATGTTTTTGGCCCCCTGAATCCAAAAAAGGCATCTCCAGAAAAAGGTCAGCGTGCATGTCCGTGTGCCTGTGGACAGCATAACTCAAAAGCGAAAAGTCGGTTAGAAACCAAAGTTGGTATTCAAGCAAGATCTACATTTTTGTGTAGTATGATTTGGTTTATCTCTAACGGTTTACCAGTTATGCAAAAGTCGTCCAGAGTGAATACGACTACAGGGACTATAGCCAGAAAATTCAAGATATACATCTCACTTTTCGTAAAAATATCTCAAACATATGACATTTTAATCAAAATCACTTCAGTCATTTCCAAGAAAATCAAAAGTTTCGAAAGATTTTCCATGTAAAGGGTGGTTTAGGGTGAGGCTATTTTCTTCAAAATCTTCGTGTCGCATCCTTGAAAGACATTAAACTTAAATACTAACTTTGGTTTTAACCTACTTTTCGTTTTTGAGTTATACTGTCCACCGACTGACACACACACACACACACACACACACACACACACACACACACACACACACACACAAACACACACACACGCGCGGACCTTTTTCTAAAAATGCTTTTTTTGGATTCAGGGGGTCTCAAAACATATATTTCCAATGAAATCTCGACATCGAATTTTTGGATGGAATACAATACTTCCCCTGCTTACCAGTAGAGAAAGTAAAAACGCGCTCATCGTTAACTGTATCAATCCACCATTGTCAAGGGTTTAAGAAGCGATGAACTACCATTCCATCAACCAGTAGGAATGTTACGCGGGTTGCGTATACACTGGATTCGGTGGAGACACTGTTCCGGCCGCCCCTATTGTAGGGGATAGAAAATTATTCTCATTAAAGAAAAATTTCCAAACCTAACTAGGAATGGAACCCGGGGCCTCTGAGTTCAGAAGCCAGAACAATGACCACTCGGCTGCAGGGGCAGTCAAGAAATAGAGTGTTTTGTTCCTGAGCATTGAATTTCTTCAAACTAGGGTGCGTGACCATCCTATTTGCATATGAAAGGCATTAACAGAGCCAGGCTACTTTACCTAGTGGAATTTACAGAGGTTTGTAGGACGTACTTTAAGCTACTGAATACACAAATAGATCCTGTGATAATTAGACTCTGAGCACATTCGTACTGAATTCTCTTTGTAAACGTCCTGCGGAGAGACGCAGACCACAGAGGTAGATGCCCCATCTCTGATGTGGTGTACAGTCATTAAAGTCTGAACGGCTCAATGACAAAGGAAAACCCTTCCCTAATTATGAGACCTCTAATGTGCAAACTTAGTTTGGTGGTGGTTGATTTGTGGCAAATAACTATTTCCTCAAGTAAAGTTAGGCAAAATACAGCACATCTTCCTGAATAACCAAACTTATTAACACTTAAAAAGAAACTCCCTAAAATGTAACTGAAAGTCTGTGTTCCATGACTTTCGCTACTCATTCTTTTACGAAATATTCTTGAAAACGTTTGTTCTATATACTTCACGTTAATTGAAATAAGCATTTGTAGAAATTGTTTTACTAAACATTTCCTTTCGCTACAATACGAACGCTAGAATACAGTAGTCTTAAGGGATAGTCTAATCTTTAAGACATGTTCGTCAAAAATCAATAGCTATCAGGATTTCATATTTGTATTGAATTTACACACACACACACACACACATTTAATCTCTCACTCATACTTCAGTCTCTAAGTAGGATGGAGAAAATCCTCGTTAAAGAAATGTGATGCTTTGAAATTCGGGTTTCACTGCATAATCAGAGGACAGAGAAAATAAAATCAATAACCGTTTCCATTTGAGAAAGTCATATTTATCTGAAAATTCAAGTCAGTACAAACAAATGGTAAAAAAAAATCTGATGTGTTGCACTCATGACTTTCTCTACTCTTGTACTAACCATTCTTACACACTCTTATTCCTATATCTTCTTTCTTGATAGTTGAGATACACATTTGTACAAATTATCTTATTGCTTATTTCCTTCTAGGCGCAAGGGGAATGTTAGAATACAGTAGCCTTTGTGCGATAGTCAAATGTTTGAGATTATGTTGTCTTTACACACTTAACATATAAAAAATGAACAACGATGATCCATTTCACGAAAGTTCTAAGTTTTCCGAAACTCACACACATAACAAGGAATATCTCCGAAGTGGTTCACCCTACAAGAAAATTTATTCGGACATAAATTGTCTATTGTAGCAAGATCTACATTTTTTGTAGAGTATAATTTGGTCTATCTCTAACGGTTTACCAGTTATGCAAAAGTCGTCCAGAGTAAATACGACTATAGGGGCTATAGCCAGAAAATTCAAGATATACATTTCATTTGTCATAAAAATATCTCAAACATACGACATTTTAATCAAAATCGTTAGAGCCATTTTCAAGAAAATAAAAAATTTCGAAAAAGTTTCCATGTAAAGGGTAGTTTAGGGTGGGGCTATTTTCTTCAAAATCTTCGTGTCGCATGCTTGAAAGACATTAAACTTAATTACTAACTTTAGTTTTTAACCGACTTTTCGTTTTTGCGTTATGCTGTCCACAGACTGACAGACTGATAGACTGACAGACTGATACACAGACACACATGGGCCTTTTCTCTTTGGATTCGGGGGGCCTAAAAACATGTAATTCCGGTGAAATCTCGACATCGAATTTTTGGGTGGAATACAATATTTCCCCTACTTACCAGTAGAGAAAGTAAAAATGTGTGCTTTAAGCTTTAAGCACAAGAACATAAATCTCGTTAAATTAGACAATTTATATAAAATAGATTTGTGTGTGCAGCAAACTAGTTCCGAGATATTCCTTTATATTTGTTTGAAATTTTCAATATATATAATTTAGTCAAGTATGATGTCATTTATTTTGTTTTATATCCTGAACATACAGGTAGAACAGAATTTCAAAGCCATCATATAGCAACCGTCTATTTAAGAACTTGACTGTCGCTTAAGCTTCTGTTTCCCATTTTTATTGTCCTTACAAGAAAAATATGTGATCCAAGAACTTTTACAAACGTTTATCTCGATTAACATAAATTAGATAGTAGAATAAGCATTTTCAAGAATAGTATACTCAAGAGTGACTAGAGAAAGTCATGTGAGAGCAGAAATCAGATTCTTTCATTTTCCAACATACTTTCCCTTGACATAGTGAACTTCGTTCATCGATGCTTGATGCCCTTTATGCTGACTGAAAGTTAGATTTCTACAGGCCTTCAAAATACTGTGACGTCGGGCTCGGTGCTGAAGGAAGGACGAACGGGGCCAATCTACTCCACACCACATGTGCCAGCGAGCTGGCAAAGGCGTTTAAGGTTAGACTACCTCCTGCGATTGCTGTCTGTGCACGACTGTCAACAATCGAACCGACAGAAACAAATGGTGTTCCGAGAACGCTCACGAAACTTCTAGTTGCGTCATTTCCGGTGCGTATGTCCATGTAGAACTCAGGAAAGGTCCATGCGACGTCATCTCCGGTTTATAAGTAGGCCAGAGAAGAGCAGTGGTTTGAGTTTACAGAGTTAGTTACAGACACGAGTTGGTCAGTGTGTCAGTGAGTGCAAGACAGCTGTGTATGTGTCATCTTCGCGGGCGATCACATCGTCGTAATAAGTGCATGAAGGATAGAGGAAGTGAAGAAAGACATTAAAAGGGCTGAGCAAGGCTATGAGAAATAAAAATTGTGGGTGATTTTTGTTATTTTTCACAATACCTCCAAGTGACGATTTAACTTCATCTGATGAAAGTCCTTGCACTACCAATAAGCTTAGTCAGGGAAATAAGGTGGATATGGCACATTTCATACCTCTGTTGATTTTCACCAGTTGAACAACATAATTGTAAAATATTGTCTTGATGGATGATGGCTTTTCTACAGGATGAAAAGGAAGACTGTCTTTGGGGGAACGCGGAGAAAAAACGTCCAATACTTCATGTGGTTGTTGAACATTTCGTATGGAAGGTTTATGAGTGCAACAGAAATTCATACATATATGCTGACTGACTCAACAGTATCTGACTCAACACTACCTGGCTCGACACTACCTACCTGGTTCAACACATACTGGTTTAACACTACCTGGCTCAACAATGAGTGGCTGAGCACTAATTTCAACTCGTGTGGGCTAGCCTTTGTAATCCAGAAAGTGCCAGCGAAAGTTTTGGAAATACACTCTCGAATATTCTCGTAAAAGCCCTGCTTTTGGAGCTCCGCGAATTGTCTGGAAACGGCCTTTGTTCTTACCGCGATCTGCCTAGTAACGTAGTGGTGTGAGGTACCTGGCCTCGAACTTCCTTTCATGTGCGGCCTCTGTCACACTATGTTTCCACTCTAACAATTAGGTTTGCCAACTATGATTGTTGTACATTTTCTGTTATTGCACTGATATTTGCATGAAAGATGGGTGGATTTGAAAATAAAACTGCTTCAAAAGTGGTGAAATTGAAATTATCTATGGACGCTCTTTAACTACTGTGGTTTTCAGCGCCCCATTCTACACTGGGCGTGAAAAACTGCTTAATTTTGTTCAGAGGCTTCTTTATCAGGCTTGAAATTCTTTGACGTGCTGTAAATCTACGCCAGGAGACCACCTACTTTACTTCCCTTCCGAAGAAAGCCATGCTAAGGATTTGTACGCCCAAAAAATCCCATATCAGCCGGGTTTGAAACCGTGACGTTGTGCTACCCTTAGTCGAAAGCGCTGCAGCAAATTGTGGGTCATTCCGAAAACTTTTCAAACGTAACTTTCACCGCAAGGATATAATATTTCTGCACACTACATTCTGTATTACTGTTTCGGCATTAAGAACTAACAGACCAAAACTGACAGCATGGAGCAACTTGCCACTTGTTCTTGCTCTGGTTCAACAACCCATTCAGTTTTATGTAACTGCACCTGCATAAACACTTGTACAATAGCTTTAGTGACAAGATGACAGGAGAAGAGTGGCTCTTATTGACGATATCTCTTGTTTGAGGATACTAATGTGTTTACTATGAAAAGTAGTTGGCATTGCGGTTGCTTTCCACGCCCCTCACCGCCGAACTCGTTTTATTGGCACTTTCTTCTCTACGTGACGAGGCACGGCTTTGCTACAGAGTTGGCATATGAATACACAAGTTCTGAACTGCGTACTTGTGTTGCACAAATACCAAATAAAATAAATACTTTGTCAGGGGTAAAACACCGTTATCATTGCATTCATCTTAATCGAGATAAACAATTATTACATTACTACTTTTCTTGTACGTGCAACGGGAATATGGAAGTACAGCAGTGTTAGAGCGATAGTCAAGTGTTTTAAAGCTGGTCGCTCCATGAACGCTTTGAAAATCCATTCTCTTCGCACGGCCAAGAGATAAAAAAGTGAATACTGACCTTCCATTTGAAAAAAGAATAACTATATCATAACTCAGAAATGACAATGAATATCGCTAAAATGGTTCACCTCACAAAAAACATAATTTAACATAAACTGTATGTTTTAACCAGATGTGCATTTTTCGTATGGTGAGATTTGGTCTATGTCTTACGTTTACTAGCTATGTAAAAGTCAGCAAGAGGAAACAAGACTACATGGGCTATAACGAGAAAATTCAAAATTTGCATTTCATTTGCACATAGAACATCTTAAACATATAATATTTTAATCACAATCTTAGAGCCATTTTTCAGAAAACCAAAATTTTCGAAAAGTTTCCATTTAAGGGGTTGTTTAGGGTAAAGGAACTATCTTCAAAATCTTCGTTCTCATGTTTGAAAGATATTAAACTTAACAACCAACTTTGGTTTTTGATCTACTTTACGTTTTTGAGTTATGCTGTTCACAAACACATACATACACAAGGAGCTTTGTCTAAAAATTGTTTGGAGTGGGGGGATAATAATAATAATAATAATAATAATAATAATAATAATAATAATAATAATAATAATAATAATAATAATAATAATAATAATAATAATAATAATAATAATAATAATAATAATAATAATAATAATAATAATAATAATAATAATAATAATAATAATAATAATAATAATAATAATAATAATAATAATAATAATAATAATAATAATAATAATAATAATAATAATAATAATAAAGTCTAAACGTGGTTGTGTTATTCCGAAAGAATCTAAAGAATAACTGCTTAGGGAATATGTTAATCTAATTTGTGTCGGTCTGGGTGGCTCAGTTGTTTAGATGCTGGCCTACTGATCCCAGGGTCGCTAGTTCAAACCTGGCTAAACCTATAGCTTTTAAGATGAGACATATTTTGTAATTTCATGGCATTTTGCGTCGATATGTAACCATACGTGAAACATGCGTCTATCACTTCACACCTGAGGCAAAGGAACGTTAGAAACAGTGGATTGAAAGGAGAGAATCGGCTCCAAAGAAGGCAAATACAGTTCCATCAGCAGGCAAGGCCATGCGGGCAGTTTTTTGGGATGTGTGAGGGATAATTGTCATTGATTATCTTCAAAAAGAAAAAGCAACTATGGCGATTACCTTGCTGCAGCGTTTGAGTGATTAAATCAAGCAAAATGTGGCTGCATTTAACAAAAAATAAAGTTTTGTCTCATCAAGACAATGCACCGGTTCACACATCTGAAACACAAACTCAATGTACGTGAACCAGGATCACGTGTTGACCGCAAGGTTAACATGCCGGCTTCACGTGATTAACGGTCGAATGTTTAAAACCCAGGTGCAGCATGAGTATGGTAACGGCAGTACGCTAGGAGAGACCGTTGCAGCAGTAGTACAATGAAAAGCGGTGAGAAGGGTTGTTGCAAGGTAATCGTGGTCGGCTCCTCTCGATGCTGAAAAGAAGGAATGCATGGAATAAACATTTGAAAATGAAATTTGGGCTATTCCTTTAATACCCACAAAGTAGCCTGAGAACTTCAAATCCATGCTCTACCAAGTTAAGCCGAGGTGATGGCTCCAAGAACACCTTAAAGCATCCAACTCTTCCCATCAGTGGCATATTTAACATCATATACACTTCAAATTGGTTACCTCAACGTGAGTTCATCGGAGGTTTCTTCCGCTACACATCCAAACTTGAAGAAATGCCTTGTGGTAAAATATTTGCCAGAAATGAAGAGGTGGAGTCTGCAGTTGTTAACTATTTTGCAGAACTCGACGGTTCTTACTATAAACATGGTATAGAAGATATTGAGCATCGGTTGGGAAAAGTGTATCGAGCTGAAAGGAGTAGAGCAGTAATTTTTTTTTCAAAATGTTTGTGAGTTGTTTGTTAGGTCGGGTGCTTCTGGGACAGCCCTCGTAGGTGCTAGAGAAAGTAACAATTCCCATTTCTACAGCAAGGGATTTTCCTGTATAGTGGTTTCTAAATTTAACTATTGCCTTTGTAACAGCACGAATAGACTGGACAATGAATAATTTTATGGTTGTGTGGATCGCAAATGTTCAGTGAAACATGAAATAACAGGAAACGTTAGTTTCCGAACTAGAGTTTAGTTCATCTGAAGGATTTAATGAAACGCCAGCCAGCAGCCAGTGGAGGTCTGATGCGATTATAAGTGGCTTGCTTGCTTCACTGTCACCCAGTCGCATTACCAAAGTGCTTTATATGATAATGGAGATTTTACGCAAGGTGGTCTTCCCATAGAGAGAAGCCCAACTCATGTCAGTCACGACTACAGCAACTACTGCTGACCTTAAGCTCACATCTTTACGTGACCTAGGTCAGCCAGCTTGCATTTAACTTACTCTGCTACGTACACAGTAAGCAAAGAAAATATTGCATTACACCTCAAAATTGCATACCGAGAAAAGCACGCTTTGAGACACCCTGAATGTGTGTGTGTGTGTGTGTGTGTGTGTGTGTGTGTGTGTGTGTGTGTGTGTGTGAACAGCACAACTCCAAAAACAATAATCGGTTAAATATTCAACTTGAATTCAAGTTGAGCGACCTTCAGGGGACACGAAGATGTTCAAGAAAATTCTACTAAACTGCACATCTCATTCAATATTTTTTCAATATTTGATTTTATCAAAAATGTCCATATTTTTAAGAAATTTTCTTGACAAATAAAATGTATCTACAATTTTCTAGGAACCTCTGAAGTGTTCATTCTCGATGAATTTTCACACTGACAAACCGTAAGAGACGGACAAAATCTATCCGCACAAGAAATATAGCTCTCACAGTTTATCTTAAACATATTTGGTTGTTGTTGTGGTGGTGGCGGTGGTGGTGGTGGCGGTGGTGGTGGTGGTGGTGGCGGTGGTGGTGGTGGCGGTGGTGGTAGTGGCGGTGGTGGCAGTAGTGGTGGCGGTGGTGGTGGCGGTGGTGGTGGCGGTGGTGGTGGCAGTGGTGGTGGCGGTGGCGGTGGTGGTGGCGGTGGTGGTGGAGGTGGTGGTGGCAGTGGTGGTGGCGGTGGCGGTGGTGGTGGCGGTGGTGGTGGTGGCGGTGGCGGTGGTGGTGGTGGCAGTGGTGGTGTTGGCGGTGGTGGCGGTGGTGGTGGTGGCGGTGGTGGCGGTGGTGGTGGTGGCGGTGGTGGCGGTGGTGGTGGCGGTGGTGGTGGTGGCGGCGGTGGCGGTGGTGGTGGCGGTGGTGGTGGCAGTGGTGGTGGTGGCGGTGGTGGTGGCGGCGGTGGTGGTGGCGGTGGTGGTGGCGGTGGTGGTGGCAG